>CM048745.1:321651757-321906757 GCA_026315105.1 Locusta migratoria
CCAATGCATCCACACTTTCCCATGGATCTTGTAGATGTATCACCGCACCACAGGAACCACAACCTTTTAGTAGACTCATCATGGAGTCTCAAATACCTGAAAATAGTGTTCACAATGCAATATGTTTTAAAGTTTTGCATTTAAAAAAATAATAATAATAATAACAGAAAACAAGGATATCTCTACTCTGGACACCTGGACACCTTGGAATGCTCGGCCACTCCACTGCGGCAACAACCAGTTCCAAAACCCCAAAACAAGCTTACGATACAGCATGCCTCCTTCCTAGAAGGGTAAGGTGGAGGATCCATCATGATTTGGACATCTATATCATGATATTCACTGTTTTACCACTGCCCTCATTGGTTAGTTAATCGTGAATGAATACCTCACCATCCCCACCAACAAACATTTTACTGTGACTAATGTATTGCTAACAAACACTGCAATATTCGAAAATAATAATGCAAATACACATTGCCATAAAGGTTCAAGTGTGCATGTACAGCATCAGACAATTATCAAATATCTGCCCAGAAAAGCAAATTGTCATGTTGCAATGTAATTGAACCATCGTGTGAACTTTTAGAGCAGAGACTGGGGACCAAATTTATAGTTCCAATATCACTGAAATAATTTGCAGATATTTTGGTAAAATGATGGATAATAATATTTTTAAGGCTATAGAGACACTTTTAAATCAGATCTTCGGAGAGTTGCAGTTATTCTTAAAGTCAATGGCGGGCCAACTTATTAATAAATAAACTTTGTCTATGTTATGTATTCATATTATTTTGACCTTCTGTAAGTGCTTAATGTGATATGTTACAGAACAGATCATAATGAATCAATAATTTCATGGGACTTCATGTATGGAATCGTTTGACATGTAATGCAAGTATAACATAAAACGCTATGTATGAGACGTGTAATAAACTAACAAGTAATAAATCATGAATATCTCAAGATTTTTTTGGTTGTTTAAATGTTCTTTGATGCAATACAAGCTATCAATGTCAATGTTTAGGAGAGCTTAAACTGTGATAATACAAGATTTTTTATTTATTTATTTTTATGTAAATAAATACTATTTGTTGAGAATAGAATTCATTAAACCATAATAAATTAAAACATTATGCCAGATGCTGAAGTTTGACCACATAAACTGTGACAATGTTGTAACAAGAACATTTTTTCTGCTTATCTTTCTGTGGAGAATATCAGTAAGAAAAATGTTCAGAAATGTTTGAAATTTATGGAAGTTTTTTGGAAGTTAATAAGTGTTATCATTTAAGAGTAATGGATAAAGTGGTTTCCTACTTCTACAATCAATTTTTGTGACCATGGAAACACAACTGTTGTTGAAACATGTTTGGTTTGACAGGTTATGTCTTCTTGATAAAAATTTGCAGCTAGTATGGACAGAGTTACTTTTTCTCCACTAACACAGAAGTATAAATATTAGACTGAGAATGACTCTGTCTATTTAAGTACAGAAATAGTAATTGTGCTGATTAAATCAGGAACTGTAACAGTTGTTTTCCAGATGCCATATTCGACTCCGCTACCAAATCTGGTTCGAGCTCTGATTTGTCAACATGACAGCGAAAAACGATTTACAAATTTTGGTTTTTGTCTTCCAGAAGATGTGTTACAGGTAAAAGTCATGTAAGTAATGAAAAACAAAGTAAGGAAAAGAAAACAAACAAGAACAATGCTCATAATTGTTAGGTGACAATATTATCAAAAATGATAAGATATTCAACAATATTTAGATGTGACCTTACAGAAAGTTAATGCCTAAAATTACAAAAGGTACTTTTGATATTTTGTACCATCGATAGTTACACACAGAAAAAAGGAGGAAAATAACAAGCTTTCGGAACTGTGTTCCTTATTCAGGTGGAGAGAAGGAATAAAAAGAAGAAAAAAGGAATAGGATAGGAAGGGAAAGGTAATTCATGACCTAGGTCATGAGGATGGTGTTAGAGGATTGTGGAAGTCAGAGATACTGAGTAGTAATATTGAGCCAGCCAATCTATCTCTTTTGAAAAATAATTTATTCTCTTTGTGGAGAATTTCCATTATTAATCGTTATTTTATCTTACAAGTTCTGCCCCCAGTTGTCATTTTGATAACATATGTGTAATAATGACCTCTTTAAAAACAGACATAGCAGCAGCAAAATTAGTTTCTTAACATGATAGTTTGTTCAATTAATCAATGAATAATAGGCTAAGAATACAGTTACTATTTAATGTTCCTTTTTAATAAACATGTGATTTGTTCACAGTGCAATGCAGAAGGAATAAATTTACTGACAAGTATATTACACTTATTTAAAATCCCCTCTGAAGGCTTGCTGAAGAAGAGTTACATGAATTTGTAGTTTCACAAAAATATTACTTGCTCATTTACTAAAAAGAAGACATTATCACTCTTCCCAATATAAAAAATCCTGCCAAGAAAATTTTCTTACTTGTGTTGAATAAGGTGCAGATTATGATCTGGTGTTGGTAAAGACATAGCAGCTTCAATAATAAGAGGACCCAATGTAACAGAACCAACTTCTAGCCACAGCTCCATCGATGTGCTATCAACTGATGGAAATCTACAAAGAAACAAAAATGAACAGTTGTATGTGGTATAATGACAAGAAAAGACACAATTTTCAAAGTTCATGCATGAACAGCTCATACTTTATGTTGTTGATGTTTTAAAGGGGACTAAACAGCTGGCATACTTTATGTACGCTTTGTAATCTAGAGACTAACTGGGGAGAATTAATTTTCCTCTTAGAGAATTATACACTGTATTGACTATTCTTAAGAATTTAAAACTCTTCCTAATATTCAGATACAAATCTCACAGCCCAGAGAATAAAATATAATATGGAAAGTCCAGGTTGGAATTAATAATACAGTTAGGACAGTTTACAACTCACCGCAAACATGTGGCGACAAGCTGCAACAGGCACATACAAAAGACACACACCTACAACACTTTCAGCTATCGGCCATGGCCTTCTTCATGTGGCAAGTAAATCGGGAATGGGAGGGGAGTGGAGGGGAGTGGAGGGGAGAGGGAATAGGAAGGTTATGTCACAGTGGTGGGGATGGGTTGGATGGAAATAACGAGATGTAACTTAGGAATGGAATTGGGAGGCTGGTGAGGGGAGAAGAATAAAATAAAATAATCAAAATAATATATATATGGAGACCTTCCAGGTGGGAAAATGGTATAAAATAAAGATTTTTGACTTACCTAAAGTACAGGCTCGTCGATAGGAACACCAAACACACACAAAAACACACAACCATTCGAGCTTTCGCCACCAGTGGTGGCTTCTTCGGGAAAAAGAGGGAGGAAGGAGAGGAGAAAGGGAAGGATACGGGTTTTAAGGAAGTGGAAAAGGAGCCATTCCAATCCCAGGAGTGGAAGGACTTACCTTAGGGGACAAAAAGGAAGGTAAACAAATACACACACACTCACACATATCCACATCCAAACACACTTAGGCAGACATTTGTAGAAACCAAAGAAGTTGGACAGAGATGCCACTTCAGGCAGAGGCTCTGTCCACAGAACCGAGGCAAAGATGTTAAAGATGGTGGGCGGGAATTAGAATTTAGTGGAGGTTGAGACCAGGCGGGCAACGGGAAGAGAGAATGTGTTGAAGGGCAAGTTCCCATCTCCGGAGTTCTGAAAGATTGGTGTTGGTGGGAAGTATCCAGATAACCCGGACGGTGTAACACTGTGCCAAGATGTGCTGGCCGTGCACCAAGGCATGTTTAGCCACAGGGTGATCCTCATTACCAACAAACACTGTCTGCCTGTGACCGTTCATGCGAGTGGACAGTTTGTTGCTGGTCATTCCCACATAGAACGCTTCACAGTGCAGGCATGTCAGTTGGTAAATCACGTGGGTGCTATCGCAAGTGGCTCTGCCCTTGATCGTGTACACCCTCCGGGTTACGGGACTGGAGTAAGTGGTGGTGGAAGGGTGCATAGGGCAGGTTTTACAACGGGGGCGGTTACAAGGGTAGGAGCCAGAGGGTAGGGAAGGTGGTTTGGGGATTTCATATGGATGGACTAGGAGGTTACGGAGGTTAGGTGGGCGGCGGGACTCTGAATGTGGCTCTCCAGCAAGGATACGACTTCCTTAAATCCTGCCCCGAAATGAGATCCATCCTTCATGACATCCTTCCCACTCCACCGAGAGTGTCTTTCCGCCGCCCACCCAGCACTTCATATTCCAGTCCTGTCACAGGCTTACCCTACCCTATCAGAGGCCGGGCCACCTGCGAAAGCAGCCACGTAATTTCCCAACTGTGCTGTGAACACTGTGCAGCTTTTTAAATCAGCATGACCACCAACCAGCGATCTATTAGGATGAATGGCCACCGCCAAACTGTGGCCAAAAACAAGGTGTACCACGCTGTGGCACATCATGTAGCGGAGCACGTGCTTGATTTCAATGGCTGCTTCACAACCCGGGCCATCTGGATCCTCCCATCCACCACCAGCTTTTCTGAATTGCACAGATGGGAGTTATCCCTACAATACATTCTCTGATCCCGAAATCAACCAGGCCTCAACCTACGATAACTTCCCTTTTTTTCCCATACCTTACAGTTCTTACCTCTCTAATGCAAAACTTACCTATTTTGAGTGGTGCGTGAATGTGCGATCATGTGTGTGTGTGTGTGTGTGTGTGTGTGTGTGTGTGTGTGTGTGTGCGAGCACGTTCGTGTGTGTGTGTGTGTGTGTGTGTGTGTGTGTGTGTGTGTGTGCGCGCGTGTACGCGGTCTTGTGTACTTGAAGTGTGCACATTGTTTGTATATTTATATTTATTTTATTTTGATTATTTTATTTTATTTTTTCCTCTCACCTGCCTCCCCACTACATTTCTAAGCTGCATCTCGTTATTCCCATCTAACCCATCCCACCACTGTGACGTAACCTCCCTATCCCCTCTCCCTTCTCCTCCCCTCCCCTCCCGTCCCCGATTTACTCACCACAGTGCTTGATTCGAAGTGCGGCAGCCGGAGGTGATGGTTGTATCACTGTGTTGTGTGCCTGTGTGATTGCGTGAGTGCTCTATTTTCTGAAGAAGGCCATGGCCGATAGCTGAAAGTGTTGTATGTGTGTCTCTTTTGTACGTGCCTGTCGCAGCTCGTCGCCACGTCTTTGTGGTGAGTTGTAAACTGTCCTTACTATATTATTATGCACAGAGAATAATTTAGAGTTGGATACTACTTACTTAGAACCATTGTGCTGTGATCGTCCACTGCCAGCAGTGTTGGTGTTGCTGTGATTGAAACCCCCTCCTGTTGATATTAACTGCTTTATTTGTACAGCAGGTAGAACTGCTGTTACTCCAGACTTCACCTGACTGCCATGAAGATTGCATGTAGCTAAGCGCAATGGAGAAGCCTGAAAAGATAAAGAAAGATTAGGACAGTACGGTCGATGCTGTAACAAACTTTTCAGTCATTTCCATATTTTACACCTCAGTGAGAACACTTTCATTTAGGTTCAATTATTCTCAATAAAACATGAAATAATACAAGAGACTTGTCAAAACATAAATAGACAATTCAGAACTGAATACATCACTATGTAGTGAACAAATAATTAAACATTCAGGCAAATAACCCTTGAACTATGCTACACAAGTAAGAGAACATTTACATTTCCACAAACATTAAACTATCAACACCTAACCAATTCAACAATATTTTTTGCATGTATACAGATACAGGGTTTACGAGACATGATCCTTTTTCTTTTTTCTTTTTTTTTCAGATTCTATTTGTTTTAATGGGGTGTGACTGGAAATACGTATTTTGCATAGTAAAATATAGCTACAGCTTAGTTTGAATCAAGATAATCTTGAACCACAAATCATGTATGGTTATAGCAGGGCACAGCTCAAGAGTACCTTGCTGAATAAGTGTGGAAGATAAGATACTTAATGAATGATTCTGGGCTAGGCAACCCAACTGAAACAACCATTATAAAGCCCAGAATGTACCACACCAGACAACTTACTATAGGGAATTCAACAAAAGTGTTTACACACTTAAAACAATAAAGAAAAACACATCAGTATCACAATCCAGTATTGTGCAGGTATGAATTTATTCCAATTTTCAATTATTCCAAATAGATGGATTAGCTGGACACTACATACCTTAGTTCTGTACGGCCAATAGTCACACAATAAATAGAATGAAAATGGCAACAAAAAGTAGGACAATCTTTCAGAACAGTGTTCCTTCATCAGTTAGGCGAGGAGGGAAGAAGAAGGGAACAGGAAACAGAAGGGGAATATAATTCACAATCTAGGCCATAAGGTGATGAAAGAACACAGTTCTGAAAGCTTGTCCTATTTTTTTTATCTCCCTCTTCATTTTTTCTTATTTTTATTTTATTATTATTATTATTATTATTATTATTATTATTATTATTATTATTTATTTTATTTGTGTGTGTGTGTGTGTGTGTGTGTGTGTGTGTGTGTGTGTGTGAGTGACTATTGGTGGTACAGGACTAAGGTAAGTACTGGCCAGCCAACCTATCTCTTTTGAAGAATATTTTAGCATCTCTGTGGAGAATTTCCATCAGTAATCGAACATTCCATTTTTATGTTAGCCCTCAACCCATATCCTTCTTCCCCTTCTGTGAATCACTATCTGCATCACACGTCTATGTCCCCCTTTTGACCCACAGTTTTATTTTCACACAGCTCAATGCTAATGATGTCATATGTTTTAGACAACGTGTGCTATACAAATAAAATCTTGCAGGTACATTTCATGGAATACTAAGAAACTGGCTGTGAAATGTGTTGTAAATCTTGTTAGCAATTAAAAACATAATAAATTGAAAACTCACACATGCTGGGGTTGTTTCTAATGCAATTCATTGTTTATGACATCATATCTCCTGAATTATTCATCACAATACAACATAATTTTGGATTCAGTAGTATTTATGGATACTGTTCACTAAATGTCACACAATTTAATACTTTAGAAATGTAAACATAGTAAGTGGTAAAGTCAAGCAAAACGACAAAGTTTTATTTCATGAACAGCAAAAGCATTACAAGGAAGGAAGATAAGGTTTTAACATCCTGTCGACATTGTGTTCATTAGATTTGGAACAAATACTCATAGTTTTTGTGAAGGATGGAGAAGAAAATACGTCATGCCCTTTGAACCATACATGCATTTGCCTGGAGTGATTTAGGAAAATCACAGAAAACCTAAATCAGGAAAGCTGGAGACAGATATGAAACACCATTCTCCCGAATGTGTATACAGCATGCCATCTCGCATAGTAGCAGAAATCTAGCAAGTGAGAAACTTCCTTCCATTCACAATTTTATAGTGGTTGGCAGTGAGAAATAGTTACATAAAGGTTTGCAAACATGTGTAACTTTTCTTGTCAGTCACAAAGTGCTGTCATTCTCAAATAGTGGATTAATAAATATAGTTATCACGTGTTGCATGATGCGGCACTTTTTCACAGATCTTTATGACACAACATTTCATTAACTATGTGTCACATTCAGTGCTCTTTATCGGAAAAAAAAATGTTTGGGTGTACTCCGTTGTTGTTGTTGTGGTCTTCAGTCCGCAGACTGGTTTGATGCAGCTCTCCACGCTACCCTGTCCTGTGCAAGTCTCTTCATCTGAAACTAAGTTCAGCAACCTACATCCTTTTCAATCTGCTTACTGTATTCATCCCTCGGTCTCGCTCTATGAGTTTTACCCCACACACTTCCCTCTAATGCTAAGCTGATGATTCCTTGATGTCTCAGAATGTGTCCCATTAATCTATCCCCTCACTTAGCAGGGATGTGCCAGAAACTTTTTTCCTCCCTAATTTGGTTAAGCACCTCCTCATTAGTTACATGATCTATCCATCTATTTTTCATCATTCGTTTATAGCACCGCATTTCAAAAGTTTCTATCATCTTTTTGTCTGAACTCCTTATTGTCCACATTTTACTCCCACACAATGCTACACTCCAGACAAATGCTTTCAGAAAGGACTTCCTAACATTTAACCAGTATTGGATGTCAACAAATTTCACTTCTTCAGAAACGCACTTCTTCCCATAGCTATTCTGCATTTTATATCTTCTTTACTTCACCAATGATAAGTTATCTTGCTACCCAAACAACAGTACTCATCTACTACTTTTATTATCTCATTACCTAATTTAATTCCTTCAGCATCGTATGACTTTCTGAAGCTACATTGCATTATCCTTGTTTATACGCTCCTTTCAAGACATTGTCCATTCCATACAATTGCTCTTCCAGATCCTCTGCAGTCTCTGACAAAATTACTATGTCATCGGCAAACCACAAACTTTTTATTTCTTCTCCCTGAACTTTAATTCCCTCTTAAAATTTCTCCTTGCATTCCTTCATTGCTTGCTCAATGTACAGATTGAACAACATTGGGGAAAGGCTACAACCCTGTCTTACTCCCTTCCCAACCTCTGCATCCCTTTCTTGCCCTTCGACTCTAATAACTGCTGTCTAGTTTTTGTATAGGTTGAAGATAACTCTTCGGTCCCTATATTTTACCCCTGCTACCTTCAGAATTTGAAAGAGAGTATTCCAGTTGACATTGTCAAAAGCTTTCTCTAAATCTACAAATGCTAAAAATGTAGGTTTGCCTTTCCTTAGCCTATCTTCTAAAATAAGTTGTAATGTGAGTATTGCCTCCCGTGTTACTATATTTCTCCTAAATCCAAAGGATTCCACAAGTTTTTCCATTTGTCTGTGTATTCCAAAATTAGATATAATGCAGCAAAAATTACTTAAAAATGAAACATCCACCCCTATAAACCACAGACCTTGCCGAGGTGGGGTGGCTTGCGTGCCTCAACGATACAGATTGCCGTACCGCAGGTGCAACCACAGCGGAGGGGTATCTGTGGAGAGTCCAGACAAATGTGTGGTTCCTAAAGAGGGACAGCAGCCTTTTCGGTAGTTACAGGGGCAACAGTCTGGATGAATGACTGACCTGGCCTTGTAACATCAGTTAACATGGCTTTGCCATGTAGTTACTGCAAATGGCTGAAAGCAAGGGGAAACTACAGTCGTTACTTTTCCCAAGGACACGCAGCTCTACTATATGAATATATGATGATGGCGTCTCGTTGGGTCCATTCGGATCTCCAGGTGGGGACTACTCATGAGGATGTTGTCATCAAGAAAAACAAAACAGGCATTCTACGAATTGTAGCGTGGAATATTCTAACTCTTAATTGGGTAGGTAAGTTAGAAAATTTGAAAAGAGAAGTTAAAGTTAGATATAGTGGGGATTATTGAAGTCCAGTGGCAGGATGAACAGATTTCGGGTCAGGTGTGTACAGGGTTATAAACACAAAATCAGTTGGTGTTAACGCAGGAGTAGGTCTGATAATGAATAAGAAAATAGGAATATGGGTAAGTTACTATGAACAGCATAGTGAACACATTATTGTAGCAAATATAGACACAAAACCAACACCGACCACAGTAGTGCAAGTTTATATGCCAACTAGTATGGCCAATGATGAGGATATCCAAGAAATGTATCAGGAGATAAAGGAAATTATTCAGAAAATTAAGGGAGACGAAAAATTGATTGTGATGGGGACTGAAACACGGTAGTAAGAAAAAGAAGAGAAGAAAATGTTGTATGTGAGTATGGACTGGGGAAAATAAATGAAAGAGGAGATCACTTGGTAGAATTTCATGCAGAGCACAATTTAATGATCACCAACACTTTGTTTAAACGTCATGAAAGAAGGCTGTATATGTGAAAGATACCAGGAGGCACTGGACAGTACCACATTGACTTTATAATGGTAAGGAATAGATTTAGGAACCAGGTTTTAAACTGTAAGATTTGTTGTTGTTGTTTATAGGGGACTAAACTACAAGATCATCAGTCCCCTGTTCCAAGCAAAGATGTGACATTTGAGGAAACGAAAGCACAGAGAGAACACGGATGAGAGAAATCCTTGATAGGTGTAGAATGAAAATAAACACTTCAGTGAAACACAGAGCAGTACACAAAAGGGATAAAATTACTGTTGCATGAGACTAAAATTTTACAGCAGAATGCCGTGGCTGGTTGATCACTGGGATAAAAATGGATGAGCAAGCCATACTGCGTACACACTAAAGCCATCTCAAACGAAAAGGAAGAGGCTATCAATGACCTAAAAGAACAGTAAAAATGTGGGCCTGAGAATCAAGCTTAAGTGCCTTCCATTAAATGGAATGGTAAAAACCAGATGTCCGAATAAAATGTAAAACAGTAGTAGCCAAGGAGAAATTGTCACCTAAAACTGAAGGTAGTGCATCTGGTAGATTAAAGGACTGCCTCAAAGTGGCTAAAAGCAGACAATCCAATAGTATGTGGACCACTGTCAGCAGGGCGCCACAACAGCTATCTGGTGGGCCCTCTCGACACAAGAGGTGGCTGTGCGTCAACCACGTATGGCCAATGCAGAGCCGGCAGAGTCCCCACACTATCATAGAGGGCTTAACTGTACGGAGCTTAGTCGGTGTGTTCGATTCAGCCCACTCAGTATTCCAAAGTCCCAGTGCCTTCCGATGTTCATTCCCCATTATGCCAATGTAGCCTGGAGTCCAAATGTAGACCACAGTGCAACCAGATTTCCCTAGTCTGTATACAGTGTCCTGAATTGACCGTACCAAAGGGTGCTTTGGAAAGCACTGGTCAAGGGCTTGCAAACCGCTCAGGAAGTCAGTACAGATAACTACAGACTTCCCGGGGCAGGCTCTGAAATGTACAAGGGCCTGCCAAATGGCGACAAGTTCCGCTGTAAACACACTACTCCCAAAGGGCAATGAATGTTGTTCAACATGCTGACTGAGTATAGGCGTACCCAGCATGGCCATCGACTAGGGAACTATCAGTGTATACAAATTCAGTGTCACGGAACGAATCAAGAAGGGCCTGAAACTGATAATGGGGATTTGTTAGTGCAAGAGGCTTTGGAGTCTCGGGACAAGTCCAACCGAAGCTGGAGGCAAGGGATGATCCCAGGAGGAGTATGAGAATGGTACTGAAAGGTGAGAGGGATGGGAAGGAACTCTAGGAAAGAAAGAAAGAAAGGAACAAACACAGACCGCAATCATGAGACCCGACCTCAGCCGTCGTCATGAGTAAGGGGGAGCGACATCTGGAAAGAGGAGCCAGCGATTCAGGACTTATACGAAACGCCCCTGTTGCTAAATGGATGCCACTGTTATGGACCGGATCCAAGATCTGCAGTGCAGATGGAGCTGCAGAATCATACACAAGGCTGCCGTAATCCAGGCGGACTAAATAGGTGCATTATGCAGGTGCAGTAAAGTGGGGGCGAGAAGCTCCCCAACTAGTGTGGCTAAGGCAGTGGAGGATGTTTGTCGGCAGCATTTTTGTTTCAGTTAGTGAAGATGTAACAGCCCTGTCAGCTAGGCATCAAAGAACATGCCTAGGAAGCGGTGTGTCTCCTCGACACAAAGGCGTTCGTCATTCAGGTATAACCCAAGGTCCGGATGGGCTACCCAAAGGTGACAAAAGTGCATGACACGGGTCTTCTGTGCCGAAAATTGGAAACCATGCGCAGAGGCCCAAGACTGGGCCTTTCAGATGGCTCCCTGCAGCTGCCGTTCAGTGACGCCAATGCTGCCTGAGCTAAAGTACAGGCAAAAGCTGTCAGCAAACAAGAAGAAAGAGAAAGACGTTCCTACAGCCGTGGCTAAGTCTGTTAATAGCAATTAAAAATAAGGGTACACTTAGAACGGAGCCTTGTGAGATGCCGTTCTCTAAAACATGAGGAGAGCTAAGAGAGGTGCCAACCCGAACCTGAAAAGAGTGGAGCAAGAGGAAGTTCTATATGAACATTGGGAGGAGACCATTTAACTCCCATTAGTAAAGTGTTGAGAGAATATGACAGAGCCAGGTTGTATCATATGCCTTACGGAGATCAAAACAGACTGCGACAAGATGTTCTCAGCGAGTAAAAGTTGTGCATGTAGCTGATTCCAGGGACACGAGATTGTCTACAGTAGAACACCCCGATGGAAGCCTCCCTCTTGTGGGGCGAGGAGACCCCAATCTTCCAGTTGCCACATTAGCCAGGAACTCACCATACATTCAAGGATCTTGCACAGAACGTTGGTGAGGCTGATGGGGCGGTAGCTCTCAGTGGACAACAGATCTGTGCCTGGTTTCATCACTGAGACGATAGTACTTCCCCGCCATTGTGACAGGAAAAGGCCTTCCATCCAGAGTCGATTGTAATGGGCGTGAATCTGGCATTGAAAGTCCGCTGAGAGGTGACGGATGAACTGGCTGTGAATACGGTCCGGGCCAGGAGAGGTATCGGGGTTTGCAGATAGAGCAGTCTTGAACTCTCACTCATTAAATGGGGCGGTGTACAGTTCCCGTCAACGTGTGCGGAAGGACAATTGCCTCTGCTCAACCCACTCTTTGAGGGTGCGAAATTCCGCACTGTAGGCTGCAGTCATAGAGCAATGTGCAAAATGCACTGTCATGTGCTCGGCAATAAGTGTCGGGTCAGTACACAGAGCACCTTGAATTTGGAGTGACAGGATTCCACTCGGTGGGCGGTACCTGAATAGGCACTGTATCTGCGACCACACTTCTGCCATGTTAATACAACAATGACTGTATTGACAGACACCTCATATTGATCAGGTATTTAACTACACAACACTTCCATAGTCTCTGAAAATCAGGAAGGATTCAACAACATTTTTGATAAGGATAGATAGCTTACTCAGCACAGAAACAACTGTTGAGCCGCAGAAGGCACAAATAACAGACAACAAAGTAGTCATGTTATCTAGAAACTGAGCTGCAACCACTTTGCAGCTTTCTATGTGGGCATGATCAGCACCCAGCTATCTATTCGAACGAATGGGCATCGTGGCCAGGAGACAGCTAGACCATCCTGTCGCAGACTGACCATGCAGTGCTGCATAGTGTGACTCACTTCAATGACTGCTTCACAGCCTGTGCCATACGGATCCTCCCCGCAACCACCATCTTTTCTGAATTGTGCAGCTGGGAACTCTCCCTATAATATATCCTCCACTCCCACAATCCCCCAGGCCTAAACCTTCACTAGTTCCTGCCTCTACCACGCTTCCCTTTCTCTCCCAGCCACTCCCTATACTTACATTCATCTCCCATCCCGCCACACATTTCATTCCTTCCCTTCCTCCCGCACTGTCTGTCAGACAGCACTGGCGTATTCCCCCACCCATGCCTTGCATCCCCCCTTCCCTCCTGCTTCCCTCTCCTTGCCACCTCCTCACCCACACTACTGGTTTCAAACGCCTAGGCCATGCTGGGTAGCGCAGATCAGCCGCAGCGGCCGGAGCTGGCGGTCGTCCCTGAGTGCGAGTGTGGGTGTATGTTTGTGTCTCTTACCAACAAAGGTATAAATGGCCAAAAGCTAAGAAGTTACAGGAAACTTTCGAGTAGGGCTTCAAGAATGTAAATGAATGAACAAAAGAATAACTACAAGAAACATTAAAGTTACAAGGTAAAACAGCATTTGCATTTCATTCTGAATAGTTTCTGCTGAAAAAAGAAAACCAGTTATTATAGATACTAACAACAGAATACTAAATAGTAGGTCAGCCACAGTGGCCGAGCAGTCTGCGGCATGCCTTTCACGGTCTGCACGACTGCTGCAGTCGGGGGTTCGAATCCCTCTATCGGCCATGTATGTTTGTACCGTCTTTAGAATAAACTAGTTCATAAGTAATTTATAAGTTTAGGGACTGATGACCCTGTAGTTAAGTCCCATAAGCTCTACAAACATTTGAACTAAATAGTAGCTTGTTTTAGTGTAGTTAAAAATGCAAAAATTCAATTAGTAAATGAAAATCTCTTGCAAGGGAAGATAAATGCATCATACTGTACTCAACATGGTATAAGCAAGAAAGGAAAGCCACCATACATAAATAATCTGTGTTATAACCATACCCAGAGATTTATTGCGGTGCCACTCTCAAGAAGGTAAATGTCCAGAGCATCCACAGCAAGCCTGATCATTCTGTATTTAATCTGATCTCCTGATGGACACAGATATCGATTATCCACATCCGTCTCTGGACACTGTAGAGGTGGAACTCCATGATGGCACATATGAGGTGGTGAGCGGGAAGGTCTCAAGTGATTCTCAGCATCCTTCACCATCAATGCAAATGTCTCAAGACTTGTAACAAGGTGGTATAACTGCAATATCACAATTAGATGTATGTGAGCAGACAACATTAAAACAGGGAAATGTGACAGGATGAGAAGTCACAAGGTAAATCTTACATATTAGAAATTCCTCACTTTAGTAAGGATTTAGTTTTAATAATTAAAATTATAATTTTTCTTTTTTAATTTAAACTCTAACAATGGAAAATCCAGATTGGAATGTCAATAATACATAACAAATACCAAACCAAGATAAAGATCATTGCTGAGCTGCAGACAGGCACGTAAAATAGACAATCAAATTCATGATACGAATATTATAGACGAAAAATTCCTAGCAGGAAAAATATATACAGTATATAAAACATAGATAAAGATTACTCACCAGGCGAAGGAGCACAGGTGGTGATAGTAGCACAAATAAAACACACACACACACACACACACACACACACACAAACGCAAGCTTTCGCAACCTAGTTGCTTCTTCAGGCAGAAGGGAAGGAGAGGGAAAACGAAATGATGAGGGTTTTAAGGGACGGGGTAAGGAGCCATTCCAATCCCGGGATTGGATTAAAAGGGTTTTGTGAGTTTCAACTTACCTGTGGAGACGATAGCTTTCCACTAAGCTTCCCCAGCTGAATTTCCAACATCCATGCATATTCCAAAGTTTCATCATCAAGAGAGCGTCCTTCGTCACTGAACATTGCATGACCACGGACCTAAAATTAAGAATACATTTTTTGCTCTTTGGTGGTTTCAATTTAGAGATTCAAATGTCAGCTAGAGTAATGTGTGTTCTTTAATCCAATAAAAATCATTTTTAATCCTTCACAAACTAAATTACATGTCTGCAAGATGAAGACATTCAGAAAAGTACGCAAAACATTGACATAATAGTGTATTTACAACAATTTTTGAATGATGGTTATGAAGTGTAACAGAAAAAGTTTCCAACAAATATAACAACGCAGCCTATATCTTTTAGCTATGTAACACATCCATACACAGGAGCAACAACCAGAACACACAGAGAAAAACGTATAGTCAATTATCAAAGCAACCATATAACATCCTTTGTTTAAGCATTATGCCACAACTTTCACCCTACAGTGCAACAGTGTTACTTCTTACCTGTAAACTTGAGAGCATAAGATGCCCTTGAGCAATATGAGTCTCCTTTGGTGATCGGCTAACTGTGTCCAAAGCAAGCAAACTTGATGGAGAGAGCAGCAGCTGTAGTTGTGTTTCCTTATAACTTTTCTTCATTTCAAACCCAAATCTTTCCAGCAGTATAATTGGGCATGGAGGATCTCCTTCACTGCAGTTCTGCAAAATTTACAGGGGGTGACATCCTGTTTTTAATAAATAAGTGAAGATTGCTCATATAGGCATTATGGTGATAAAATATTACACAAAGTAAACATTAACCCATTAACAAGGGGGAATAATGAGTTAACTGTACCTAGCTAAACTTTAATACAAATTCTGTCTGTCTGTCTGTCTGTGTAGGTGTGTTTACCAGCTATTCCGCTGGCTCTGTAATGCAATACGCTGACTATTGCTTTACTAAAATTAACTGTGCAGTGTGAAGTTAGATACAGTGTCAGTCCAGTTCCAGGAGAGAATATGCATTATAATTAATGGACCAAATATTGTTCGAGTGTATTCCAAACATTCATCGTACTGTTTAAGATGACCAAGCCAATAAAAAAAATCCACGATGTTTCAAATAACAGCAGCTTACTTGTAATTAAAATGGGAGAATCAAATGCAGCTATTTCATGACATTTGCAACAGCTAGTTTATTTGCAAATCGGAACCACTAGATTTAACTCAAGAGACTATGTTCATTTGAAATTGTGAGTTCAATATGGTTAAATGTTCTCTAGAAAATCAAGGAAAGCAAGGGAAAAATCACAGGTTGTAGGAATTGAAACTAGACTACTTTTAACATTTTGGATAAACGGGATTACTGCCGGATGTATGCGTCGTTCTGGCACAATATTTCGGCCACGTAACTCGCTGCCTTCTTCAGGTGCTACCTGAGACTGCCGTTTTTCGAGGACCTGGTCCAGTATTTATGCACAGCAGACGCTAGGCGCTTTGTCTGCGGTCCGCGCCCAGCTGGCGCTGCTTGGAGGGTGTTGTCTCTTCCCTGGAGTTCCGTCTGACGTCCGCGCCCCAATCAGCCGCTATCTGTGGCAGCGGCAACTCTCTGAGGCCCCTCCCACGTTGGGTCCTCCCTCCGCGGTCCGCGCCCGTCTGGCACTGCTCCTGAGGTGTTGTGGCTTCCCTTGTGCTGCGACGGACGTCCGCGCCCATCTTGTCCACCATCTGTGGTCGGTGCAGCCGTCTGAGGCCCTACTGGCGTCAGGCGCTCTGATCTTGGTCCGCGGCTGCCTAGCGTCTCTCCTGAGATGTTGTGGCTGCGCAGATGCTCCAACGGACGTCCGTGCCCACCTCGGCCGACATCTGCTGCTATAACAGCTGTTTGAGGCCCCTCCTGCACTGGGCGCTCCATTCGCAGTCCGCGCCCGCATGGCGCTTCCTCTGAGGTGTTGAAACCTCCCTGCTGTTCCGACGGACGTCCGCGCCCAGCTCGTCCACTATATGTGATGTGGTCAGGGCAGCTGTCTGAGGCCTGCCTGGCATCAGGCGCTCTGTTCTGGGACCGCTGTCACCTCGCGCCGCTTCTGAGATGTTGTGGCTGCCCACATGCTCCAATGGACGTCCGCGCCCGTCTTGGCCGACATCTGCTGCTATGACAGCTGTTTGAGGCCCGTCCGGTGTCAGGCGCTCCATTCTCGGTCCGCGCCCGCCTAGCGCCACTTCTGAGTTGTTTCTACTTCTTGTGGAGTTATTTGGTTCCTTCCGCTGGGCCTTAACAAGTTCCAGAGCCGGACTCCACCCTGTGCTTAGCTGGTAACCGCCATCTCGGTTTATTAGGTTGTCAGTGACCTTTATTTCGATGGCCTCCTTTATGATGCTGTCCCAGAATCTTGGGGTCTGTGTCACAATTTTGGTTTTGTCATAGTCCATCGTGTGGCCAAGCTCTAGACAGTGTTCTGCTATGGCTGACTTGGTTGCCTGTCCGAGTCTGGTGCACCTCTGGTGTTCTTTGCACCTTATATTCACCGTCCTGATTGTCTGGCCAATGTATGACATCCCACACTGGCACGGGATGCTGTAAATGCCTGGTTTACGTAGCCCCAGGTCATCTTTCACACTTCCCAGCATTGTCCCAATTTTGGCAGGTGGGCAGAATATGCTCTTAATATCATACTTCATAAGAATTCTGCTGATCTTTGCAGAAATAGGACCAGCATACGGTAGGTATGCCACCTTCTTTGCCTCCTCCGGCTCCTCCTCTGTATCCTGTGGTTGGCTGGTTGTATGAAGTGCCCTCTGGATGTCTCTGGAGGAGTATCCATTTCTGCTAAAACCAGCTGAAGGTGTTCAATCTCCGTGGCAAGATTTTCTGGATCTGACAGAGCTTGGGCCCTGTGCACTAGAGTTTTCAAGACTCCATTCTTCTGTGCTGGGTGGTGGCAGCTGCTTGAAGATATAAGTCAGTGTGGGTGGGTTTTCGAAACACACTGAGCCCCAGAGTGCCATCTGACTTCCTCTTGACCAGGACATCCAAGAATGGGAGCTGCACTCTGGGGCACAGTGTGTATCGAAAACCCACCCACACTGACTTATATCTTCAAGCCAGCAGCTGCCACCACCCAGCACAGAAGAATGGAGTCTTGAAAACTCTAGTGCACAGGGCCCAAGCTCTGTCAGATCCAGAAAATCTTGCCACGGAGATTGAACACCTTCAGCTGGTTTTTAGCAGAAATGGATACTCCTCCAGAGACATCCAGAGGGCACTTCATACAACCAGCCAACCACAGGATACAGAGGAGGAGCCGGAGGAGGCAAAGAAGGTGGCATACCTACCGTATGCTGGTCCTATTTCTGCAAAGATCAGCAGAATTCTTATGAAGTATGATATTAAGAGCATATTCTGCCCACCTGCCAAAATTTAGACAATGCTGGGAAGTGTGAAAGATGACCTGGGGCTACTTGAACCAGGCATTTACAGCATCCCGTGCCAGTGTGGGATGTCATACATTGGCCAGACAATCAGTACGGTGAATATAAGGTGCAAAGAACACCAGAGGTGCACCAGACTCGGACAGGCAACCAAGTCAGCCATAGCAGAGCACTGTCTAGAGCTTGGCCACACGATGGACTATGACAAAACCAAAATTGTGACACAGACCCCAAGATTCTGGGACAGCATCAAAAAAGGAGGCCATCGAAATAAAGGTCACTGACAACTTAATAAACCAAGATAGCGGTTACCAGCTAAGCACAGGGTGGAGTCCGGCTCTGGAACTTGTTAAGGCCCAGCGGAAGGAACCAAATAACTCCACAAGAAGTAGAAACAACTCAGAAGTGGCGCTAGGCGGGCGCGGACTGAGAATGGAGAGCCTGAGACCGGACGGGCCTCAAACAGCTGCCATAGCAGCAGATGTCGGCCAAGACGGGCGCGGACGTCCATTGGAGCATGTGGGCAGCCACAACATCTCAGGAGCGGCGCGAGGTGACAGCAGACCCAGAACAGAGCACCTGACGCCAGGCAGGCCTCAGACAGCTGCCCTGACCACATCACATATAGTGGACGAGCAGAGCACGGACATCCGTTGGAACAGCAGGGAGGTTTCAACACCTCAGAGGAAGCGCCATGCGGGCGCGGACCGCGAATGGAGCGCCCAATGCAGGAGGGGCCTCAAACAGCTGTTATAGCAGCAGATGTCAGCCGAGGTGGGCGCGGACGTCCGTTGGAGCATCTGCGCAGCCACAACATCTCAGGAGAGACGCTAGGCAGGCGCGGACCAAGATCAGAGCGCCTGACGCCAGTAGGGCCTCAGACGGCTGCACCGACCACAGATGGTGGACAAGACGGGCGCGGACGTCCGTCGGAGCACAAGGGAAGCCACAACACTTCAGGAGCAGCGCCAGACGGGCGCGGACCGCGGAGGGAGCACCCAACGTGGGAGGGGCCTCAGAGAGTTGCCGCTGCCACAGATGGCGGCCGATTGGGGCGCGGGCGTCAGACAGAACTCCAGGGAAGAGACAACACCCTACAAGCAGCGCCAGCTGGGTGCAGACCTCAGACAAAGCGCCTAGTGTCTGCTGGGCATAAATACTGGACCAGGTCCTCCAAAAACGGCAGTCTCAGGTAGCACCTGAAGAAGGCAGCGAGTTACGCGGCCGAAATATTGTGCCAGAACGATGCATACATCCGGCAGTAATCCCGTTTATCCAAAATGTCAAGATCTCGCCGGGAAAGCATGAAGAATTACATCAGTAGACTACTTTTGCTTACTCATTACACCAAGCCAACACTTAACAAATTGTTACCTAATCTCCTTTAATAGCCCAGGCAAATGAGACTTTCTACTGGGTAAAAAATAAGCACAATCTGGAAATAATGTTAAATTGATGTTAGGCATCCCAAATAAAAGTAATTTGAGTTTCCAACAGTTTCTGGCTCGTACATAAGTTTTGAGGCCGAAAAACAACAAAATTTTTGTACATTTCTTTTTTCACCTATAATTTGAAACTGATGCATCCTACAGAAATTTTTGCAAATACCAAACTGAAAGATCACAAAATTTCATGTAGAATGACCTCTTTATAAGTTAAAATTGGTACAGCCGTTTAGCCACAATCGATCATCAAAAAATCGGCATTTTTTAACAACTTCATGGAAAAGTGAGCTAAACTTATGTTCCAAAATCTGTAAATCAAAAACGGCTACTCCAATGCAAAATGACAGAAACAGAGTTGGAGATGATTAAATCCTGCATAAAAAGAGCTACTAAGTTTTAAAATTTGCTCTATCTTATGCATGGATATGAATAAAATTGTGAAAGTATGCACAGCACTAAAATTTTGCTAAGACATTTTTGTGAAGTACAATTACTTTTGAACCTCAAATGATGCACATCCATCAAATACTCAAATTTAAATGTAATTTAGATAAGATTTGTACCTACCTAGATAGTTACCTCTAAGGATTAATATAAATTAGTTACCATGCCAGTTTACAAAGATAAAAAATGGTTTTAAAAGTAAGGAAACAACATATCAAATTAAAAGTTTTTGAATGGGAATATACTTCAATTAAAAAGTTAAACTGATGAGGTAAAAATGATGCACAATTAAGATCTTAAACACACACCAAACTTGGTAAATTACTGCAGCTCTACACAAGAGAAAAGTAGATTGGTAAATAAGAGTTATTTTATTGTCTGCTGTGTATAAAGATTTATGAAGTGTATCAACATTGTTAATTGTTTACAAAGATAAAAAATGGTTTTAAAAGTGAAGAAACAACATATCAAATTAAAAAATTTTCAAATGGGAATATACTTCAATTAAAAAGTTAAACTGATGAGGAAAAATTTTTTAAAATTTTCTTTATATAAATTATTCGTCTGTATTTACATTTACTTATGATTTTTTAAGTGTTTTGCATTTCAGGGTAATATATTTTAATTACAATATTAAACAAATGAGATATTTCTTAACGATGTCATCTCTTTATACATATGTGTTGTATCAAGGAAGCTGTCTTCTTCTGTTGGATAGTTAAGGCATGAAAGCCCCCTGCAATTGTTGCATTTTATAAGTGCTTTGCTACAGGAGCAAATTGCTTGGCATCCCTTCTTGTACATGCAGGCTATTGTGTTGAGCAGTTTCTGGAGCACTGGTGATTGGGTGGTTGCAATGGGAATCAGATCATTTTTTGTGGTCTTCTATCCCTATCTTAGTGGATCCAACTGAGTTTTTCTCCAGATCTGAACTTGCAAGTACACCCTGAGGGAGTGTTGGGGAGTGGTGACTTCAGTGAGAGGCAAACATGCTAAATTAAAGATATTATTTTTCATTATAGCTCTCTGGAAATGTTGGAGATGAATTTTATTCAAAGGTTAGAACCGTCACCCATGTACAAACACACAGTGAACTTTTCCCCTGCATCAGCTACCTTACAGGAGTGGTGTTGGGTTCCATGAAGTTTGAGGTGACATGTTGGAAGCTCATGTTCTTTCGAAAACTGTTCATAAATTTTAGTTTGCCCTGTTGAAAAAATGTGGAGGGGTTTTCACAGCCGCTGAAGGTGTGAAGAAATAACAGATGGCTTTTGACTACTTCAGAGAGCTTAGAACTGTTAGTGGTGTAAATGAATATGTTTTGTTTGCCTTTTCTGGGTTTCATAAGTAAATATTGGTTACAGGTCCTTTCCATTCACTACTATGAGCTACATGGTAGTCAGCCAGCAGGACCATTAAGTCAGTATCTTCCCCAACAATAAAGATGTTGCTACCCTGTCTCAAGTAAAATGAAAGTAGTGACTCAAAGGATAGGACTCTGACCCAGTTAGATCAAAGATCGTGGTAGAAAACAATAGTTTAGAACAAGTCTCGAACTTTAAATTTCTTGGTTGTGACACAGTTTTATAAATGACAAATATATGTAGCAAAAAGGTAACAAGTTTGAAGCCATTTTTGGTAGAATCCTAAGAACTTTTGAAAATAAAAGATATGAAAATGAAATTTTATAAGGTAATGGCTTCAGCTGCATTATTTTGTGGCAGCAGAATGTGCTACCAATTAAAAAAACTAAGGAAAATTTCATTTGGCAGAAACGAAATTTTTCAGGAGTGTTAAGGGTTGTACAATGATGGACAAAATATAAAATGACAATATTAGAAATGAGCTGAAATAGAATCAGCAAATAATTAGCAAACAACAGACAGGGTTGGACCAATCGTTTTCAAAGAATCCAAAACAAGAGATTTCCAAAAGTAGAAATGGATTACATGCTGATAGGAAAAAAGAGATTCTGGAGACAGATGTGAAGCTGGAACGGGCATGAATGCCCAATCCATGAAGTGAAGAAGAAGATACCTTTCATATGGTTATCATATACATTCTGTGCACATCCATTTATGTAAGATGCATGTAGAAAATTGTACAGTGAACCACATCAGTATTATGACTAACATTTAAATGAAGGGGAAAACTGACTGTTCTTTCAGTAATTGGAGCATCTTGTCATGGTGATTGCTATGGGCAGTACAAAGCCAACAATGGTGCTGTGTCAGATGTCACTGGTGGCTTGTCTTGTAGCACAAACTCAAGAATGCCGTGAAGTGCTCTGTAAGCAAACTACTGGAAATGAATCTAATTCTGTAAAAAAACTCAGAGGACCTGGCTGGTCCGCGTCAGAACACCAATTGTCTGCACAAAACAGCACTTGGTGCCAGCCAGCCAGCCGTGAGCTTAGGGGCGCAGCGGTGTGGAGGGGTGTAAAGATGTTCCTATAGTCCAAGTGGCGTTAGGGTGGTCTATAGAGACAATGTGTGAGAGAAGCCACAATGTATACATTCTCTCAAACCCCTTCTTTTTGCAGACTCCTATGACCATAAACACAAGTAATTAACAAAAAAATAGTAATTTTCCTACTTAAATAAATAATTATTATACAGAGTTAACTAACCATGTAGGTAGGTGGGTACCTGGGAAAATTGCCCTTAAATTTGATTATTTGGACATATGTGGATTATCTGCAGTTAAAAAGTAATTGGTTGTCACAAAAATGTCTTAGCGCGCTACACTTACTTTCATTTTATTCTTATCTATACATAGAAGCAGCAAATTATAAAATTTATGAGCTCTTTTTACACAAAATTTAGTGCTCCACACCTTTGATCACTGGCATTTTGCTTTTGGAAGAGCTGTTTTTGTGTTACTTGCATTGAAACATGAGCATAGCTAACTTTTCCATGAAGTTGGCAAAAATGATGACTTTTGACAATCAATTGTGGCTAAACAACTGAACCAATTTTAATTTGCAAGTAGGTCATTATATGCAAAATTTTATGCTCTTTTATTTATGTATGTACAAAAATTTCTGTAGATGCATAGCTTACAAATTATAAGTGAAACAAAGAAAAATGTCCAAAAATGTCATTGTTTTTCGGCTCTCAACATTTATGCACAATCCAGAAACTGGTGCAAACTCATATTAGTCTTACTTGGGACGCCTAACATCAATTTAAATCCTTTCCAGCTTTTGCTTATTTTTAACCCACCACTGTCTTTTTTCGGGCCAATTTTCCTGGGTTATAAGCTTCATGAATGTTTTCTCTTTCCTCAATGCCCACTCGGGGAAGATATTTTAGATATCTGTAAGGTTTGTATACCTGCCTCTTCTCACACAGTTCGAGCCCAATTGGTGAGATCCATCCTATGACCTCTATTTGTTAGTATTAATTGTTGAAACTAAAAACTCTTAGAAGCTGCACCATAATGTTTGTAAATACTCACTAGCACTGTCCTTGCATGAAAGTCACGTTATATAAACAACATCAACTTGTTTGAATTACAAAATACAATAACATTAATCATCGTTGTGAGACTGATAACCATAGCTGTTTAGTCCCTTTAAAAATCTAACCATCCATCCATCCAATCATCATTGTACACTGTGAAGTCATTGGTTCTGACAGCCATAGTATTCACTCATAAGTCACACATCTTAATTCAGAATTTATAATTACTGCATTTGAATGACTTCCATGTTGATTGAGGCACACACAACTTTATTTATTAATAATTAGTCATAAGAAGGAAGGAAGATTAGGGTTTACTGTCCCTTCAATAATGAGGCCATAAGAGACAATAATTATTCAAATACTTTTTATAATATTCTACAGGAAATTTTTTTGTATGATGAAATCAAGCAGAGAAACACTTCATACACCATCAGTGTGTCAACAGTCAGAGGGAAGCAGACTGTTGCAGCTTAGCTGCAGAGATTTAATTAGAGTTGGGACACAGTCATAGACAACTGAATGCTTGGTTAGTAGTGACTGTGAGAGATTCAGTGGAGGAAATGATGCACAATTAAGATCTTAAACACACACCAAACTTGGTAAATTACTGCAGCTCTACACACGAGAAAAGTAGATTGGTAAATAAGAGTTATTTTATTGTCTGCTGTGTATAAAGATTTATGAAGTGTATCAACATTGTTAATTGTTTGAAAACTAATATGTGATGTTGTAGCTATCACCACACTGGTGAGCACACTTTAGTGTATTCAATCCTGATGCTATAGTATACGAAAATGCCCCCTGGCACCCTCTGCATTTCGAAAAATTTGGACAGGCATATTGAATCTGTACTAATAACAGGGATTATATAGGCAAAGGGGTGGTACACTAGTTGTTTAGGGTTGATTACCTTGCAAACTATTATCATTGAAAATAATGAATGCATGGCATGGTCAATCACAAGAAATAAGCCTAGCTAATATAACCCATGGGAGTGAAGGACAGCAACTCTGACACTCACCTCAAGAACTGTCACAGTTCTGAAAAACTTAAACTTAAGAGGGTTAATATTTAATTAATTTAATCATTGTGGATGTTATCCTCAATGAATCATTTACGCTTGTAAGTTAAAATTAGAGCTTTTCTGGGTGGCTGAAATGTAAGTAATTTAAGATGTAGAACTAACACAGTTGGGAAAGTGTAGGGAAGAACAACTAATGCATTGTTGAGGGAACCAGTCCATAATCTGCCTGATGTTTTTACATAAACTATGGTAAACGTAAACTACAAGACCAGATAAGAATTTCAATTCCATGTTTAGAATTCATATATCCAGTACTTTCCAGCACAGCTCTGGAGCAGCTTGAATATTTTCAATCAAGCTTGGCATGCATTTATTCGATTAATGATGAAAATTCTCCTCAGAGATGATAAATATTGTTCAAACGAGATAGAATGGCTGGCCAGTACTTACCTATGTGCTATATCGCATGAAGGTCATGAAGGTGGTGTTCTTAGGTCGTGAATTACCTTTCCCTTCTATTCCCATCCTTTCTTCTTCCCTTCTCTCACCTGATGAAGGAACTGTGTTCCAAAAGCTTGTCTTTTTGTCCCCTTTTTTTTCTGTTTCTTCATTTGTGTTACTATCAGCGGTATAGCACAAAGGTAAGTACTGGCCAGTCATTCTATCTCGTTTGTACAATATTTGGCATGCATTTACCTTCAGAATGGGAGACATTTACCATGGGGGTCAGAGACACCTGCCATCCATTACCGTGAGGTTGTGATGAAAAACTGGTGATGTGTGAGTAAGAAACTTGGTACATACATGACTCACTATTTCAAAAGATACAATGTTGTAGAAACACACTTCAACATCCTCAAAAATGTGATGGTGCTGAACATGAGTAGATTGTTAAAAAATGGCAACAATGGAAGGTCCAGTACAGAATGATAATAATAATACATAGATAGGGAACAACTCATCATAAAGACGAACATTGAGCCGCTGACGGAAGAAAGACACACAAACAATTCTAAATTTTTGGCTGCAACCTTCCTCAGAAAGAGAACACTCATCAACACACTTCAGCCATCTCTGACCGCCCGAGGAAGGCCGCACTCAAAAATTTTGAATTGTATGTGTGTTTGTGTGTCTTTTGTTTGTGTCTGTCGGTGGCTCAACATTCGTCTTGTTCCCTATCTACATATTATTGTTAAAAAATGGGAAATAATTATGTTAAGACTCATATCCACATTTTCAGGGCTTCTAAGCTGATTGGTGGCAATCTTGATTGCATTTAATGGCTAGTAGTTTGAATTGGGAGATGAAGGACAGATCCTAAGCATGGAATCCTTGGCGCAATTTGTTTCCATGAGAATTCTGTTATGTATATAATTTACTATGAGGGGAAGAGGGAGGCTGAATGCTGAAGAACTCTGACACCCCTAATGATAATGCTAGGAAAGAAGAAAGTGTAGATGAGAAAAGTGAGTAATAAGTAAATAAGTTAGTTTCACTATAGAAAGATACCACTCCCTTCTATATTTATTAATTAGGATAAATAAGTAACAAGGCAATGTGAAGTTTTCAGCTTGTCAGCAAATACAAAGCTGTAGAATTGTTTGCTATACGATGTGGTATTCCTTTAAGTTCATTCAATAAAGAATGTGTTTAACCACTTGATACAAATACAAACACACACGCACACACACACACACACACACACACACACACACACACTCACACACAGTGTGCATAATTTACCTTGACCAGATGAGCCTGGATATCGTGCATTGTGACAGAAACAGAAACCTCAAGAGGCCTGTATTGCCTTGGGTCAAATTCTTTCTGCTTAATTGAATCACTGTCACCTGCTGCAGGGTCAGAAACACTCCCACCTGGTGCAGATGCTGCTTCAGGAACGACAGATGACAAATGGCTTTGGTGCATATCTGTAAATGCTTGGTCTTCTCCAAAGATATTTTCCTGTGAAATGTTGAAAATCAATAACTGGCGCATACTCAAAGGTGAGTTCTTAAAAGAGATTGTAACATTTCAATTACAAAATACATGTGGAACTTAAAGCCTTTATATTTTAAGGTTTATGAAAATAGAACTAATTTAAATATGGCTTGAAGCACTCAAAAGGCAGAAAAATTAAAACATAATTAATGAAGAGTGAAGAGTTAACTTCACTTCTGACATTTGTGCACTAAAATTTGCTGAATATTGCAGCACAGTTTTACTAGTTACTACACACTGTATGCAATGAGAATAACAAACTGAAATTGTTAACTTTTATGGCGATATTGTACTAAACACAATGATAATTGACCTATTAATATTTTTTATTTTGTATACTTTATTAGTTTTTAGTACTTTATTAGCTCTACTTGGTATAGCACATGCCTGCAAAAGGCAAAGGTACAAGGTTTGAATCCTGGTTCCAGAACACAGTTTTACTCTGCTACAAAGTTTCATTATGGTAGTAGTTCTCAGTTTTTCGTTTAAGTCAGATGTTTTCATCAACTCAATATGTCTAGCACAGTATTCACCTGATAACCAGTCACTCACTCTGAGTTCTGGCAAGTTCCAAACCTCACATCATCTTATTTAATATCAGATTTGTTCATCTTCAGACTGAATACCAATTGTTTCTTGAACTTTTATGAGGTTCATACTCCATGACAGTGATGTTTTCAGTGTTTGGTTAAAGACATTTTGTCCATGAGGAATCATTTTTTCATCTTATGAGACCATAAAACCAAACTCCACATTTGGACATTGCGCTCATACTTTCTTCTGATTTAGAAGACATACTTTATTTCATTGTTTCAATTATGCTCAGTATAATATGTAAGAGCTTTCTGTCTATTCTTTCTAGCTTGGCCAGCAAACTCATCTCAGAGGAAGTAAGACACTTGGAAGCATGTAGCACACTGTTCATTAAATATTAAATTTAAGACTTATTTTTCCATACTTTTATTTACTTTTATCTTTCACATCACACACCACGGAAGCGTAATTACAGTGACAAGAGAAGGACAGTTTTTTGTACTCTTTTTTGTTAATGATCAAAGATAATAACAATGAATACCAATTAGCTTAATACAGAGCAGAAACATACAAATAGTAATTTGTCATGTCCCCACATCTCCCCCTTCTCAGTCATATAGTCACTTAACATTGCAGTTCTTCAACTAATCTTGCAGGAAATCAAACTTCACGGCCAGATCTTGTTCTTCTTGGTTTTTCACTGTCGGTTGTGTCTGGTTATTTGACCTGTGCTGACCGTTCAGTTGAAGTGTCATCAGGCTACTTCTCATTGTGATTCATGAGGTACGCAGATTTCAGCCGATCAATGGAGATATTCTTGATCTGGTCTTTAACACACACACACAAAAAGTGGTTTTTTCTATTACTTCCTATGGGCCTTCATATGGAGGTTCTAATGCTTTTTTGACTGGGTCAACTCACACAAATATATTTGTTGATGCAATGAGATCCCTGTGTATGATAGGTCTTCCTTTTGCTTTGTGGGGGTATTTTACAGGCTTCAGACGATTCATGTACTGCTTCAGTTGTGAAACGAATTAAGGTAAGTCTGCATCCATTTTTGTTCCACACTCTTGAAAAAAGTCACCTGGTATTCTGATGGGTGAGCCATAAATGATTTCTGCAATTGTAGCATTACTGTTCTCTATGATGGAGCATCGGAAATCTTTCAATTTTTCCATTTGATTGAGGATGGTATGCTGTAGTTTGTGTTTGGTTACAAGTGCATAGTTTTGACAGTGCTCGGATTAGCTCAGAGTTAATCTGCCTGTCTTGATCAGTCACTATTTGATATGGTGTTCCTAACCTAGTGATCCAACAATTGAATAATGCTTATGCTACTGGCTCTGCTTGTTTGTCGCAAAGAGGTACTACTACTGTCCAGTTTGTAACTTGTCAATGCATGTTAAACAATAAGTGTATTCATTAGAAGGAGGCATTGGTCCTACCAAATCAAGGTGAACAATTTTGAAACGTTCATCGTTACTAGGAAAGAGTCCTACTGGTGTTTGAATGTGTCCTGATATTTTGTTTTTCTGGCATGCAATACATGTTTTTGCCCAGTTTTGGACATCCCTTTTTAAATTGATGCAGACAAATCTTGTTGAGATCATATTTACTGTTGTCTTAATGCCTGGATGAGCCAGATTATGACAGTCTTTGAAAACAGGGTATCTAAATGGTTCAGGAATATAAGGACGAATGATTTGTGTTGACACATTACACCAAAGCTGTTTTCCTCCATGTGTCAGATGGTGTTTTAACTTAAGTGATGTATGAGGGCTGGTCTGTAGTTAATGAAGCTCTTCATCATCATCTTCTTGTGCTTGGGCTATCTCATCATAGTTAACTGGAACTAGTTCTTCAAGCCTTGACAGACCATCAGCAACAACCTTTTCTTTACCAGATATGTGATGTAGTCTACGGTAAATTGCAAAATGTACTGGAGGTAACACAATTGAATTGGTGTTGCTTTTTATTCTTTTGTTTAAATGCATATCTTAGAGAAGCATGGTCAGTATAAATAATGAAATCTCTTCCTTCCAACAGATATTTGAAATATTTGACAGCCATATAGATATTCCATAAAGTTTCGGGATTGCAGCCGGATTCCGTCCACTTCTTGCCACGATATTTCGGCTGACAACCGTTCAGCCATCTTCAGGTGAGTGCGTTCCACTGGAGATTGTTAGTTCCCGACAACGCTCTTATAACAAAAATTGGCGCGTAAGCGCATGCGCATCACTGGCCATCACAAGTGCGCCCTCTTTCGAATTTACCGCCCTCAGTGAAAAACAGTTGACAAGTGGCGTGCGGGTGTCTGCGCGAAGTTGAAACTGCATGTCCACCATCTATCGGGACGCGTCAGTACTGCATAAGGTGAAAAAGCAGTATGTGTCCGCACTCTGTTTAAATGCAAACTCAGTACATTGCTGTCAGATGTAAAAAAAAAAAAAAAAAATATATTTATCGCTAGAAGTGTCAACCTGGATAAAATGTTTCCTCCAAGGTGATATTAAAGATTCACCGGGTCCCAAGCCTTGTCCAGATGAAAGCCATTGTCACGATTAATAAGATCTTGGGCTAAACGTAATTCCACAGTTTCTTTGATTAGTGAATCCCAGAAGGATCTCGTCATGGCCAAGATTTCAGTGGCGGAGTAATCCATACAATGTCCTGTGGTAATACAATGCTCGGCTATGGCCGACTTACGGGGCTGCAACAGACGAGTGTGGCGTTCATGTTCAATGCACCTTTCCTCCACAGTGCGTGTCGTCTGACCAATGTAAGCTTTGCCACACTGGCAAGGTATTCTGTAAATTCCGGCTTTCCTCAATCCCAGATCATCTTTAACCAAGCCGAGAAGTGCACTAATCTTCACAGGACAGTGTACAACTCCTCACAAAGATGTACAACGAGCTGTGACACGCACATAGAAAAAGACATACACATACAACTCTTAAACTATCGGCCATTGGTGTTCTTCAGCATAGAAAGCATTCACACAATTTCCTGGGTACACTTCACAGTCACAAACTGTCATCTCCAGCTGCCATATTTCGAACCACGCTCTGGAGTGGCGGAATAGGAGAGGGGAGAAGGAGACAGAAGAGGTGTGTGGTGATGAATACAGCACGGCTTTATGGAGCATGTGCATTCTAGATGGGTGGAATGAGACGCAGCTTAGGAATGGAGTGGGGAGGCAGGGTAGAATAGGAAAGCAACACACACACACACACACACACACACACACACACACACACACACAAATGGGAAAGGTATAGGATAGAGGGGGTAGGAACTGTTGGCTGTGGGGGGGGGGGGGGGGGGAAGAGATTATCATAGGTTGAGGCCTAGATAATTTTGGAATCACTGAATGTACTGTAAGGATAACAGTACATTCTCTGACCCCTTTTTCCTCCACATAAAACAGCTCCTACACCCTCTATCCTACACCTCTCCCATTTCGTTTCTCTCTCTCTCTCTCTCTCTCTCTCTCTCTCTCTCTCTCTCTCTCTCTCTCTCTTTGTGTGTGTGTGTGTGTGTGTGTGTGTGTGTCCGCGTGTGCGTGCGCGCGCTCGCCCCACTCCATTCCTAAATTGCATCCAGTTCCACCTATCTAGCACTTCCTGTCCTCCCCCCCTTCCCCTCCCCTACCCTCGTATTCCATCACTGCAGAGTGTGATTCGGACTGCGGCCGCCAGATATGGTTGTGTGACTGTGAAATGTACCTGTGTGAATGCTCTCTATTCTGATGAACGCAAGTGGCCAATACTTTAGAAGTTGTATGACTGTGTCTTCTTTTATGTGCATGTCACAGCTCATTGCATGTATTTGCAAAGAATTGCAAACTGTCCTTACTGTATTGTTGAATTTGAACCTTTACTTTCCATCATTCAATGACTGCACATAAATTTAAACATTGATCCTTTCAAGTAAGTGCAAAACCTTAAACTGTGTGCCAGCTTGCTATTTTACATATATAATCTTGTCCTGGCCAAGTGATATCTCTCTTACAATATAACTTACTTCCAATATTAAATTCATATTTTTGTAGTATTTACCTTCAGATGTATAAAATTCCTAAGCCATGACCCATAGAGGAAGAGCACAGAAGATCCTATTTCCAGCTCTACAGTTACTTTATCAGGTGGCAATGTAGTTGGGTCAAATTTCTTCCCATCCTGAAACAAACAAAAATAGTAGTAACCAAGAAAGTTAAAAGTTATTGCACCATAGTTTAACAGTGTAAATTGTTATGGCAATGGCAAATTAAAATACTGTAATTACAGCAGAGCCCCGTTTTTACTCTTTTCAAGGTACTTCAGTAAAATGGTGTAAAATGCGGGAAATAATTATTTAAATGGTAAAATATGCTTACTGGATCAACCTCGCATTTTCATAGTTTATTTGTGATATATGTACATAATAGGTATCAAATTACTAGCCAGGTAGTTTATTATATAATAAAGGTTATCTAAATTTTTACCATTTTACATGGCAGGCTGAATGTAATTTTATGCGAAGTAGAAATTTTTGATGTAATTCCATTCATCATAATTGATTGGACAGAAAGGCTTTTACCGGCATTAATTATTTACTTAGTAAAACTCCAGTAGTTCCGTTCTTTTTGTATTTTTTGATGTTTTTCATGACAATATTCAAGAATTTATACACGTTCTCAAGTGCAAATATATGCATAATTATTTTTGTGATGTTTACATAGGGTCAGTATCTGACACTATTATTGCTTTTTTGAGGTTATAATGTAATGTGCCCCCTTCAAAGTGCAGAGAAATATAGACAGGCAAACCATCAGTCATCATTTATAAAAGTCACGAAAAATACTTGGGTAAGTATTTGAATTTCACAACAAGAATAAATTCTCAAAATGCATCATGCCAAGCATGAAAAACTACTAGTTGAGTAAACAACTATCAGTGTGTCTTAAGTCAACCAGACACATACTGCCAACAACGAAACATGAAATACACATACGAATAAATGTAAAGTGTCCAGAAACGTGACTTTAAGGCAAAAGCCATGCCAGCATCAAATTATGTCGATTACGTCATCTTTTCTTCACAACAAGCTTTCAAAAAGTGTAAAATGCTGGAAAAGTGTTAACACGTTAACACAAAAACCAGGGTGAATTACCATTGTGAACATAGGAAATATGACAGGACTGACAAAAACTGGTGTAAATGGCGGGAAAACGTAAAATCTGGGAACGTAAAACCAGGGTTTTACTGTATTATTACTGTAATGACAATGAACAATAGCACTGTTAATAGTATTCAACACTTCTACAGTACCATTTTGACAGCTGTAATCGACAAAAACTATGTCTTGAACCAGATCTCAAACTCAATTCACAGACTTCCCATGCAATTATCTTAATAACTATGATACCAAGCAAATCTCCAAACTCAACATAAAAGCTACAACTTGGTAGTAGTTCTCCTTTATTTCTTTACCCCTCTGGCAGCATAACTTGCTGAACAAGTTTCCTATTAAAAGGAAACAGAGGACAATGGCTTAATGACAAGTCTATCAGTTGTTTAAAATATGATTTCACTCCACAAGAGAGTGGCTGCTGTTATGAAAGTGCTAAATTAAGAATTTGAATCCCTTGACTAACTGGAAGTAGAAGAGAATAAGGAAACTGAAAACCAGAACAAATTACTGGTCAGTCTGATAGTTTCAATATGACAGAAAGTTTTTAACAACAACAAGTAGTCAAAAAGAATACATTACACAATCAAAAACTTATGCCCTATTATGAAGATTGTGAACAAAAAAAACTTATATTGCTATGTAACATGCTCAAATATTTCTGATGTTGCAATCATTCTCTGTACACAAAAAACTCGTTTGTATGTATCTAACCTCCACGAGAAATGTGATAGCATAGGACTAAGTTTACTTATCATTTTTATTTTAAACAATAATCCATAGAGCAAAGTATCAATCTTATTTACACAAAACTACTAAAAACTCCGGTCACTAGTAAAAGCTGTTCATACAATTGTACTTTGTACATTGCATGAGGAAAAAACTGTACACCTGGAAAGACTACATCGATTTTGATCTGATGACAGCAGATGAAATGTGACGCTACAGATGAATGATGAAGATTAGATAGGTAGATCACGCAACTAATGAGGAGGTGCTTAACCGAATTGGGGAGAAAAGGAGTTTCTGGCATATCCTGACTAAGAGAAGGGATAGATTGGTAGGACACATTCTGAGACATCAAGGAATTGTCAACTTAGCATTAGAAGGAAGCGTGTGGGGTAAAAATCGTAGAGGGAGACTGAAGGATGAATACAGTAAGCAGATTCAAAAGGATGTAGGTTGCCGAACGCATTCTCAGATGAAGAGACTTGCACATGACAGGGTAGCATGGAGAGCTGCATCAAACCAGTCTGCGGACTGAAGACGACAACAACAACAACAACAGTAGCAGCAGCAGATGTCACCTGGAGGATAGTAGAACACTGATAATGATTTCAATGTCGACAGACAACAGATAGTGTAGTGAGATAGCTGCTGGGGCACCATCTGCATGTACCCATCAATATGGAATATTACAACTATAAGGCTCAGTGTCATATTAATGTGTGAAGAAAACTGGCGCCATGCCACAAGGTCACACTCATTCTTCCTACACCCAACTGAGTTAGTTTGAATAGGATCAAATTGTGAATTTCTGAAAGGTGGGATAGTCCTTTTGAAGAACTGCCACTAAAGTTCGATGTGCTGTGTCAGTTGTGCAACAATGGTGGTTTCAATGGCCATGTGAACATTCTTACACCTTATGTTACAACAATGTACAACACCCTAGTTTGGCAGCTGGTAACGTCAAAAGTTGCGACGATTGAACAGGCAATCAGCCGCTGCGAGGAGGTAAGACTTGCCTAGCTTCGCATCGGAGGGTGGTGAGCACATAGAGAACATGTTGGCAGACGTGACATCATGTTCAACTGCCTTTCTTCCCCCCAAAAATAATGCATTATCTTTATTTTTAGATACTATGCTGACACTATTAGAGCTACAGACCAGCATGAAGAAGCGAATGAAAGAGGAGAATATCGCGATTCAGATGCTGTGTTGATGTCATTTATATGAATTTTATATCAAAAGTTATTAAGAAAACTAATATTAATTCACTTGGAAAAATCCAGAGGCTGAACTAATTTAAGTACAGTAACGAGCAACACTTAAAGGAAAGATCGCATCGAGACGCAAAGTTTGGTCTAACCATATTATCTGCAACATTTACATTGTGCATAATAATGCACTTTTAAGGAAAAACAATAATGATTTGTTAACAACAATTAATACAAGACAGATACACAAACAGCGAGGCAGTGGTATCTTTCAGGTGTCGTAAACACACAATATAACCCATTTAGAATACATTATTTTTGTTTATTTTAATATGTTGTCTTTGTGTAAACTAAATTATTTTCTTTATTGATCATAATTTGTTTAAATTAATGAGCACAGTAATTCTGAACAGAGCATTGGAAAGAGAACTGGAAAATCTACTTAAAAAAACACTTTACTTAAATATAACTGGTTTCACTCCATACTGGTAGTTGGTACAGCAACTGGTTATGGATTATCTCTAAAGTCAGTCTCAGTTGCAAAATTTTTCTTTATTTCACTGACACTTTTCGCCCTTTTGAGGCATCATCAGATTATGTAAATATATGGTGAGGTATCTGTCATCATCGTAAAACAAATCACCTAGGGAAAAAACCTAGCATCATGGCGATAGGTTTTCTTCCTAGATGGTTTATTTTACAATGATGACAAATAGCTCACCATATATTTACATAATCCAATGATGTCTCAAAAGGGTGAAACGCGTCAGTGAAATAAAGAAAAAATTTGCAACTGAAACCAACTTTTTAGATAAACTTAAGTGATTGCTTAAATATTCCTTGTGTGGTGGTCAGAAGACTTATTTAACGGTCATGCTGAAAATAGTCATTTGTTTAAACTTACGATTTTGGGGTATTATTAATGTTAAAAGTTAAAGTTAGGTAAGTATTTGCATTAGAATTTTAGTGTGTGTTTAATGATGTTATCATATCAATATTTCAATCATTATTTTAAAAGTTCTGTACACTATTGCGAGAATCACTTAAGCTCATTAGGTGACATATTACTGGAACTGTATATAAGTGGCTGCTGAAAGTGGCCTAGAATCAGTCGACCGCAGTTGAATCTTGACGGCAGACGTGTGTCGCAATTGCAGTGAGATCGAGTGAGAGGATAGGTGTTCAACATGGCAGTAGAATCCGCCATGCTGGACTCTTAAAACATTTTTGGACATATGTGGACATTTTGTACAGCAGTCAGAACTCAGAAACTTTTCATTGCTTTCTGATTACTTGGTCGTTGTTGTTTCTCTTCTTCTTCTTCTTCTTCTTCTTTTATAGAACAATGAACTTTAATAGTAATCATTTTAGGGACATTATCCGAAAGCTTAAATATTTATACAGCTATACTGTTATCAATATTGGGGGCTCAAGCTAATCATATCAGATGGAGTCTTTAGTGGTTCTCGCCAGACATAATCATGCAATGGGCAATAAACAATTGCAGTAAAAATGCAACCACATGTTGTAATCAGTTATCTAGTAGATGCCGCCCTAGTAAAAAATTCCCAGACTTTGAAATTGAAAGTTGAGTTTTACAAATAAACGTATATTGCATGGACAGCAACGAGGCAAAGGTAGCAGGAACAAGAATCCCCTAAGACAAAGTTGAATTAGTGGTCCATACTGTTAGAACCTGTAGTCAAGGTCCAATATGTCCATGCAGCACAAACGTACAATAGGTACCATATCACAGGTAAAAGGGTTTGTCAGCCCAGAAGTATCAACAAGCACTGTTTCCATCAGGTTACTAGCAGTGGAACTTTGCGCAAGCACACCTCTAACCCATCTTCCACTCATACCAAAGAATCAATGTGCACAGCTCGGCCGGTGCCATCAGAGGATCACTTGGAAAATGGAGTGCTGGGTCACAGTCTTTAGCGATGAAAGAATATCCTGCCTGCACCCAAGAGATGATCATCTGCTTGAATGACATAGACCTGGTTAGTGTTGTCGTCTCACAGAGTGCATTCGTCTCCACCCCAGGTCTAATGGTCTGAGGTAGGATAAGCTGTGAACGTTTTCCAAAACGAGAATGCTCACACACACACACACACACACACACACACACACACACACACACACTTTATGCGTGAAACTAATCATGTGCTACAAGACATTCAGTAGCTTTCCTGGCCATTAAGATCACTGAACTTGTCTCCAATCGAATACATGTTGGAAATGACAGGATAACAATTGAAACTTGTGACTCTTCAATTCACAACTCATGCAGAAGTACATGAGTGGGTCAAGCAGGCATGGAATAATGTATCCCAAGACACTGTCGCCATTTGCATGATTGAATGGATGTCAGAATCAGCCTCTACATTGTTACCTGTGGAGGTTACACCAGATACCAATATGGATGTTTCACTCACAAAAGAAAATAAAAATATCTTTGATGAAATGACACTCAGTGTTGCAGCCTAAAACAAGCAAAATTTTACAAAGGTGAATTTTGGAATTAATATTACCATTGGCCACTAGCAGAAAGCAAAGCTTCAACATTGATGATAGAAGCCACATTGATTAAGTTGAAAAATTATAATTTTTTGTTCAAATTGAATGGAATTACTTAAGTTCTGAAATCAAAAGTTGTGATTAAAACATTGCTTGCAGCACCTGATTTTCTGACTTCAGTGAGATGTTGCTTTCATGCAGGGTGGTGCAAGAGCACAATGACATAATTGTTGGGAAGAGCTGTGGCCAATTCTTAACTTTTGATCACAGTTAGCTCATTGGATCTTTTGTAATTTTATGTTAAGAGATCAGTCACCAATCTAAGCCCATTACATGCTCAAGTATTGTGGCAACGAGGTCAAACACTAATTGTTTGGTCATTGCACCCTTGAAAACTTCACCCTCACTCTTGCAATCCCAGCAAAACTGTGAAACTGAAAATTAAAATTGCTATAATGAATCATTAAATATGATAAAGAAAGGACCAAGCTAGTGAATGAAAAATACTGATTGAAAATTTAAACATACTTCATTAACTGAAAAAAAAACCTAGTGAAGCAAAAACAAAGAAAAAAAAACAACACCCGGGTATTATTCTTTCTAATCGACAGACTTCTATGGATTTTGGATAACATAGTACAAAGATAAAATTTAAATAAAATATTTCCTCATAAAATTACAAGTTTCCTTACATAAGAGGAAAATTTAAAAACATAGTCATAACTGTCCATTTTTTTCTGCTGGCTATGAAATAACACTACAGCTTCAACAATTGTTTCATTTATAAAATAAAATATCATTAGTGTACATGAATTGTGCACCTAAAGGATAAAAACTTTTTACCTGTGACCACTGAAGACCAGGTGATTTCCTGCAGCGTGGAATTCTCATTGGGGAAAGCAGTATCTCTTCTTTTTCTGGAGTTGTTATGTCTGCCTGCGGAGGAGGCCCAAGAGGTGGTGCTGGATGATAAGTGTAGTTGATGCAGAGGGCTACTATGGGCACTGACCAGCAATCAACCCAGCCATGGCTAAAAATTTAAGTAAATGTCTTAAATAAGCTAACAGGCGATGAATAGGTTTTCAAAGCATAAGATGGGATGGAATGGAATGGACAGTATTTGCCTTCACAAATTTCCAGTAAAGCTGATGGAAACACACAAAAAATAGATACATTATCAAAAGATATAGTGGCAAGCCAGTACTTGTCTCAACTCAGTACTGCTGATAGTAATGCAAAAAAAGACAAAAATGCATGTGCAAGTTTGAATAACTACTCACACTTTCTGGCACAAATTTCTCCATTTACGAGGTATAACAGTTGAACTGGACTGGTTTGTTCCATTGCGTCCAAGAACTTTGGCATTGGCATCTAGAGCCAAGAGGGTGTAACGTGTGGTTGATGTCTCTGGAAGATACAGAGCCAAATCCACACTTTCTCCCTGCAACAGAAGAATCCTATTCTTTAAGCAAGCATGAAAAATTAGTAGGCAATAAAAAATTTAAACACTTCACAAACAGAAAAATATGACTGGCATACTCGCGCTTGTAAAGCAGTAACTATGAGTAATGTTTGACAGCAATGTCAACCATTTGGAGACAAATACTCAGCTTTACAAAACTGTTTCTCACTGATATGCCCAACTAAATTATGGAAGGGAAAAAAGTTAAGAAAAAATATGGAAGGAAAGTTTATCACTTACTATTTTTCCAATGTACATGATGTATATCTACAGCATCTGGCATGACATTACAAATTATTACTTCTACACTGTAATTAGTATTCATGAGAAATTTCACAGACAGTACACACACATACCAGTGAAAACTCATTCAATATTATATCACAGTTCGACATATAATTCATGATATATAAGTCATAAAACATTTTGTTCATGAAAAACTGCATCATCTTGCATGAGGTTTCAATTTATTACGTATTTATTACTAACACCATTCACGACATATTTTGCAGACATTAGGCACATATAACACTAAATGCATCTTTGAATTTACATCATAGTACCACACATATTTCAGGAGATATGTTGTCAGAAACAATGAAATTTCTGAATAACTGCTACACCATATGCTTTTTTTCCACATCTCCTCCTAAAATAATGGACCGATTTTAACTAAACTTGGTACACATATTGCTTACTAATCAGGCAACAATCACTGTGGGGTCAAAAACTACCTATGACCCATAGTTCAGGAGATACGACATCATAAACAATGAGTCACAAAAAATTTACCCATTACATAACATGTGATTTAAGACTTCAATCATCCACTATTTATTCATCGCAGACAGTTTTCTAATATTGCAATCAACAAATCTGGAAAATTATATTATTGCAGGACACTTAGTCAAGGACATATGATGTCATAAGTTTTGAGCTGCATATTTCTTTGTTTTGCTGTTTCATAAATCCTAAGCTGTTTTCATGATTACATGAAGATGAAATATTTTCCAAATTTTTATTTTCATTTCTAATATAATACTGGAAAAATTCATATACACCCCGACAATGCCAGGTTTAGCAGACAGTAATATATAAATTTTTGCTTTTAAAATCTTAACATCAATTCCCAACAGCCATGCAATTAGTTTCCTGCCTAGCCATTGATTATATGATCGTTAATACACGCACGAAGAAAAATGCTCATGAAATAAACAATTGTACTAATAACTTTAGAAAGCATAATAGAGAAAACAACAATCTTGATACAAAATTTAAAAGTAAAATCCAAATCCCAAAATTTTGCAAGGCACTATTCTGAAGTCTTTTACTCTATAACACTAAAGTAAAAACTACATAAACATCCCACTCTCTGGTATTACATGCATAAAGGAAATGCAATGATTAAAAATTACCTGTATCCAAAACTTGAGTGGTATTGTTTGTGGAAGAAAATCCTTGAATGGCAAGTCAAAGGACATATCAAATAACTCTCCACAGAAAGCAATGTGAGCTGAAACAACAAAACAACAGTGACATGTAATTCAGAATTACACACACACAAAATCAAAATATCAGAAACTGAGTTACGTTACCATTTTCTTGATTTTGAGAAGAACAATCAATCCAATTATATTCATTACTTAAGGTTATAAGCTCAAACTCCTTCAACATCACTGAGATCTTCCATGTATAAGGCACAAAATGTAACAGATCAGGTCTTGCCTTGCTTGCCCAGTCATTTATAAGATCTGCATAATGAAACACACAGTTTAGACATGAGTCAGAATACCCACAGTGTAATCCTTAAATAGAACAGGCAAAAGTTTTCTGAGTGCACACCTACCTTGAAAGAACCATTTATGTGCATAGATAAGATTCACTGATGCTTTACAACCTGTTAAATTCAATATCCATTCCTGATGATCATTCCATTTTATTGGATAATGGCACTTCACAGTGAATTCCAATGTTTCACTTAAGACAAGACTACGGTACTAAAACAGAAGGAATACAAGAGAGATTAGTATGAAAGATACCTTAAAAACATATCAATGGAAAATCCATTTTGGAATAGCAATATTATGAGAATAGGTGGCAACTCACCATAGAGACTATCGCTAAATCACAGCTCAGTGATTTGTGTTTACAGTGAGTTACAAACTGTCATTGTTATATTATACCATATATGATTAGGATATTGCCTTCACATGCAGGACAGAATTTCATATAAATACAAGCATAAATCACTGCTCATCAAATCAAGGACAATACCCTTTAACAGATTTTATGAGATGAGGGCACTGTCCTCTCCCAACACCTTTGCCGAAAAACTTTGTCCAATGGCTAACTGTGTGTGAGAGAGAGAGAGAGAGAGAGAGAGAGACTGTGACAACTAGAAAATTTATCCATCTTTACTATGTACCTTCCCTCTGCTCAGTACCTTACATATACAGTGTGTAAAATCTATCCACACATACAACCAATTTAATTTGAAGAGTTAATGTTATCAAGTTGCAAACTGCACCTTACTGAAGCAGGATTAATGACAGAAAAAAGGTTTACGATCACAAAAAATATGTACTGAAACTAAAAATTTACACATATTTTATTGTTTTGTCAATGTCCACAAAAGATTACAATCAAAATCATTGTTCGTAGGCAGCTAAACAGAGAAATTCATCATTTACTAATGAGCAAAGAAAACAACAATTTCAATAATAAATGAACATTTTTGTAGGTGTATAACAAATTGGTATCTTCTTGTAAGTTCTGTATTACACTTTAACAAACTAACTTTACATTAAAAATTTGTTCAGTAACTTTACCTGTAAGCTTGTGGTAGCTTCTAAGTGCAGCAACTGACCAATTATTTTTGTAGTGTAGCCATCAGGTTGAATAACCCAAGGCATTGTAACCTCAAGATATGAACCAGCTCCAACATTGATGTGGACGGCATTGGTTTCCTGAAATGAAATTTAATGCAGCAACAAAGTTATTTCACCTGACTTTAAACATATAAATGTTTCAGGACATAACTTGTTGTTGTTGTTGGTTTTTAAGGGACTAAAGGACATAACTCTCACACACTCATTCACACAAGCAGAAACAAACACGTGTGTGCTCTTAGGGCTGGAAGCCAAGATTGTTTAGCAATATTTTCATTGGGTCTGTCTGATTCTCAATGTGACATCTACCAGAATATATAATTTGTGCTAGTGCAGTGGTTCCCAACCCATGAGCCACCAACGCTTTAGTGGGCTGCAACAGCATGGCAATGGGATATAAGTCTTGTTGAGAGAAAAATTATTGGGTGCTTCACTGAACACTGATGTTCACCAGAATAAATCTTGGGGTATTTGGTCATTTAATATCCCGGCACAACAAGCAAGAGAGGAAAATTAGTGTTGTATGTCCCACCCACGGCTAAGATGATGAAGACAAGAGCTCTGCTCAGATTTCTTACTGTTGAATGGGTAGGAAGCAGCCATGGATTGGGTAAGGAACTATCACCAAATTCAAATGGAGTGATGACTGATTACAGAAAACCAATAACTAGGGACAGAAAAAAGTCAATGTTATTTTACGGCCAAAATCAGTGTTGATATATACATATATATTTGCTACGAATGTCTGCCTAGGTGTGTTTGGATGTGGATATGTGTGAGTGTGTGTGTATTTGTTTATCTTCCTTTTTGTCCCCTAAGGTAAGTCCTTCCACCCCTGGGATTGGAATGGCTCCTTTTCCACTTCCTTAAAACCCGTATCCTTCCCTTTCTCCTCTCCTTCCTCCCTCTTTTTCCCGAAGAAGCCACCACTGGTGGCGAAAGCTCGAATGGTTGTGTGTTTTTGTGTGTGTTTGGTGTTTCTATCGACGAGCCTGTACTTTAGGCAAGCCAAAAATCTTTATTTTATACCATATATATTATAGAGGGAAACTTTCCCGGTGGGATAAACAAAAATAAAAAATAAAAAATAGAAAAGAGATGACTTACCAAAAGGACCGGCTCGTCGATAGAAACAAATAAAATCACACACGAACGCACAAGCTTTCGCCACCACTGGCAGCTTCTTCAGGAAAAAAGGGGAGGAAAAAGGGAAGGATATTGGTTTTAAGGAAGTGGAAAAGGAGTCATTCCAATCCCAGGAGTGGAAGGACTTACCTTAGGGGGAAAAAAGGAAGGTAAACAAATACACACACACACAGACATATCGAAACGCAAACACACCTAGACAGACATTTGTGCTTTGCTTTTTACAAATGTCTGTCTAGGTGTGTTTGCGTTTCGATATGTCTGAGTGTGTGTGTATTTGTTTACTTTCCTTTTTTCCCCCTAAGGTAAGTCCTTCCACTTCTGGGATTGGAATAACTCCTTTTCCACTTCCTTAAAATCCATATCCTTCCCTTTTTCCTCCCCTTTTTTCCTCTTTTTCCTGAAGAAGCTGCCAGTGGTGGCAAAAGCTTGTATGTGTGTTCGTGTGTGATTTTATTTGTTTCTATTGACGAGCTGGTCCTTTTGGTAAGTCATCTCTTTTCTATTTATATATAAAAAATAGATGAAGTACACTTACCAGGCGAAGAGGCACAGGCAGTGATAGCAACAAATAAACACACAGACACACACACACACAAATGCAAGCTTTCGCAGCCTAGCTGCTTCGTCAGGCAGAAGGGAAGGAGAGGGGAAAAGGAAATGATGAGGGTTTTAAGGGAGTGGGTAAGGAGTCATTCCAATCCCGGGACAGGAAAGACTTACCTTGGGGGGAAAAAAGGAGGGTAAACAAACACACACACACCCACACATTTACACAGACACAAGTACACTTACGCAGACATACTGTGGAACTGTAGAAAGCAAAGAAGTTAGACAGAGATGCCACTTGAGGCAGAGGCTCTGTCCAGAGAACCAAGGCAAAGATGTTAAGATGGTGGGTGGGAATTCAAATTTAGCGGAGGTTGAGACCAGGTGGGCAACGGGAAGAGAGAATATGCTGAAGGACTAGTTCCCATCTCCGGAGTTCAGAAGGATTGGTGTCTGTGGGAGGTATCCAGATAACCCGGACGGTGTAACACTGTGCCAAGATGTGCTGGTTGTGCCCCAAAGCGTGTTTAGCTACAGGGTGATCCTCATTACCAACAAACACTGTCTGCCTGTGACCATTCATGCGAATGGACAGTTTGTTGCTGGTCATTCCCACATAGAACGCTTCACAGTGCAGGCATGTCAGTTGGTAAATCACGTGGATGCTGTCGCAAGTGGCTCTGCCCTTGATTGTGTGCACCCTCCGGGTTACGGGACTGGAGTAAGTGGTGGTGGAAGGGTGCATAGGACAGGTTTTACAACGGGGGCGGTTACAAGGGTAGGAGCCAGAAGGTAGGGAAGGTGGTTTGGGGATTTCATAGGGATGGACTAGGAGGTTACGGAGGTTAGGTGGGTGGCGGAAAGACACTCTCGGAGGAGTGGGGAGGATGTCATGAAGGATGGATCTCATTTTGGGGCAGGATTTTAGGAAGTCGTATCCTTGCTGGAGAGCCACATTCAGAGTCCGCTCCAGTCCCGGAAAGTATCTGGTGATACGGTAACCGGATACTTTCCGGGACTGGAGCGGACTCTGAATGTGGCTCTCCAGCAAGGATACGACTTCCTAAAATCCTGCCCCCGCAAGCATGCTTTCATCCTCGCAAGATTACGATCCCACATTTTGTTTATTCAGGCATGTCTAACATTTGGCATAACCCCCAAGGGCCTCACAATAAAAGTTCCCATCTCCGGCTGTAACCCATCCTTTCATCAAGCCCTACACCAATTCCAAACAGAACAATCCACAGCCCTCACCCGCCTAATCCTTAACCTATACATCAACTCCGCCAATGAACACACCTGTCAACTCCTATCCCTAATCAAAATCCTCAACCTTTCCACTTCCGCATCCACACCCACAGTTCAGAACATCCTCCTACAGGCCAACCGGAAATTAGAACAACATGCCACCCTCCACCTCAAAAAACTATCCCAACTCCTTGTCACCCACCTCCGGAAAGGCAATACACTCTCCCTCAACACACACTCCCTCAACAACCACTCCAGTAAACCTCAAGCTCCTCTTATTGCACAGAAACCCAGTCTCTCCCATCTACTCAATCTCCCACTTCCAGCTCCACTCCCCCCCAAACCTTTAAATCCTACTGCACACAATCCGGAACCACGACATCCCAATTCAGTAGTTAACCTCTCCTCTAAACCGCTCTCCCAAACTGAAACCTCTGTCCTATCCAAAGGCCTCACCTTTAGCCCTACTCCCAAATTCAACCATACAGCCCTTGTCAAAGATTTACTATCCTATACTCGTAGCCTCTGCTGGAGATATCACTTTGCCACGAAGAAAACTAACCCTACTCCTAATGATCCAACTCCACAAGACATGACTCAAATAGAACCTTGCCTGGAACAGTTCCGTCCTCCATCACAGCTAGACCCACCCGCTCTTATTCAAAATCACCCTCTTCAAACCTTCCAGGAATTCCTTACTTCCAACCTTGCCTCTCAGTCTTTCCTAAAAAACCTTAATCCTACTCCCAACATTACTACAATAAAACTTCCTTTTTGTCCCCTAAGGTAAGTCCTTCCACTCCTGGGATTGGAATGGCTCCTTTTCCACTTCCTTAAAACCCGTATCCTTCCCTTTCTCCTCTCCTTCCTCCCTCGTTTTCCCGAAGAAGCCACCACTGGTGGCGAAAGCTCGAATGGTTGTGTGTTTTTGTGTGTGTTTGGTGTTCCTATCGACGAGCCTGTACTTTAGGTAAGTCAAAAATCTTTATTTTATACCATTATATATATATATATATATATATATATCCTTACCCAGCCTGTTACCTCCAGAAACCATCCTTGTAACCATTGATGCCACTTCCTTATACACAAATATCCCACATACCCAGGGCCTTGCTGCGATGACAGTACAGTTTCAAATTCAACAAAATAATGAGGACAGTTTTCAACTCACCACAAAGATATATGATGACCTGCTACAGGCACATATAAAAAACACACATACAACATTTAGGCTATCGGCCACAGGCACACTTCAGAGACATAAATGCATCTTCTCCAGCTGCCGAACACCAAATCATGCCTGCAATGATGGGATAGGAGGGGGTCGGGAGGGTAGGGGTTCGGGAGGGGAGTGGAGGGGACAGGAAGGTTGCAAAGTGGTAGTGGGGTAGGATACAGCATGCCCTTATAGAACATGTAAGTACTACATGGGTGGAAAGAGAATAAGCTTATAAATGGAGTGAAGAGGTGGGGGAGGGGACAGAAACAAAATTATCCCCTCCCCCCCCCCCTCCCACACACACACACACACACACACACACACACACACACACACACACACACACACAGACAGACAGACAGACAGACAAAGCACATGGAATAGAAAGTGTAGGATAGAGGGGGTATAAACTGTTGGTGAGGAGAAAAGGGGGTTTTCATAGGTTAAGGCCTGGATAATTTAGGGATTGGAGAATGTACTGTAAGGAAACTACAATCTGTGTAGTTCAGAAAACTGGCCACTCATCCTAATTCAGAACAGAACACACTGTGGCAGGACATGAAGCTAAGCTTATGGATCTGTTTTCACCTATGTAGTACTTACATGCTCAATAAGACCAAGCTGTATCAATCTCTTCTCCACCACTGCCTTGCAACCTTCCTGTCCCCCTCCTCTTCCTTTGCTGCAGAGCATGATTCAGAGTGCCATAGCTGGAGATGATGGTTTGGTTGTGTGTCTGTGCCTGTATGATTGTGTAAATGCTCTATTTTCTCACAAAGGCTAGTGGCCGAAAGCTTGGGGGTGTGTGTGTGTGTGTGTGTGTGTGTGTGTGTGTGTGTGTGTGTGTGTGTGTGCACGCGCGCGCGCCTGTCAGCTGGTCTCAAAGCTGGTCTTACATCTTATGTACTGTTATCTAACAAGAGAAAAGCCATGTTGGAATATAAATAATGGAGGATAGATAACTCACTTTACTGATGAGCACTGAACTGCAGTCAGGCACGTAAAACAGACCATCACATTAACATAACTTAAAATTTGGCCATATCCTTCATCAAAAAAAGAAAGTGCCTGTCTATGGCTCAGCGATCATCCTTACAGCGCGTTGTTATCTATCCTCTATTATGTGCCGTTATAGCTGACATCCATCATCTCTTTTACTGCTCACTGTTTTTGAAAGTTTTATCCAAAAGTGCTACACAGAAAGCATAAGTGCCAGCATATTCTGCAGACAGAAATATTAAATACACATAGGCCTATGTTGTATGTATATGGAGTTTATTTGTGTGTGTATATTTTTTACTTGATTAATTAGGTACTTTGCAAAATAGATGGTCCACATGGTTAAAAGGCTTGAGAACCACTGGAAATGTTGCATTACTACCAGCACCTAACAACTGAATAAGAAAACCAAAGGACAGTGTAAAAATAGAACAATGTATTAAAAAATAGTGCCAGTATGACATACAAAAATGTCTCATAAAGCTTTGTAAATTAATATAGTGAATTATTAAGATTTTAATGGAGATGAATATTCCATACCTTGTTCTTGGAAAACAGGATATCAACAGTTGCTTCATTAAGAGTGCTGAGCCTTATGTCAAATGACTGAGCCCTTCTCTTCTCACCTGGTTGTGGTGGCTTTGTTACCTAGACATAAATTTCCAAGATCTTTAAACTAAATGTAAAGTAAATCACAACCAATATATTAAAAAAATATCTAATCACAAAGGGAAATTATTATTTTGAAACGCATTAATAACTGTCAATAAGCTAGACACCATCAGATACTGGGCCTACACTCCATTCTTCTTCATGCACATTCATGTAGTCACTTTAGTCTCAGTACTTCTGTCAGACCTTTACATTATATCCGGCCATTTGCTCGCCACTTCTGCTTCTGGCACAACACCCAGAACCAGCTGGTAATCTTGCTCCGGTACCAGTGTATCTCCAACGCATCCAGTACACAAGCTGAGCAATGCTAGTATGCCATGTGCTTGGCAACATATTGTAAAGGGTTGGTAAGAGAGAATACTGCTTCAAGTCACAAGTGTCTCACAAAAGATGCTTTTGTAGGGATAGTTTGTGTGGAAAGGTTAAGAGGAAAGAAGAGATTCAAGTTGACAGATGACTTAATGGGAACTGGAAAGTCCTGAATGATGGCAGAAGATAGGTGAGTTACCTTGTGAAAACTTGCCTTTGTAAAGAACACAAATGATGATTGTATGATGAATAGTCCTGTTCTATGCCCCCATTGGTCATCACATCTAGTTACTATGTGAAAGCTCTGGTTCAGATCCCAGCAATGCTAGTTATCTTTCCTTGGTAGAGGGGACAGGGGTGCTGGTAAGGTACATTTGGCCTCCTGATGCTAAACGAGAAGCCAAACTGAGAGAGAAGTAGCAGCAAAGAAGCAACTGTTAAGTCCAAGGAAGCCAACTACAGCCAGTAGTCAAGTATACTTCCCATTTGCTGCCCCTTACAGCAGACAAATGATGCTGAGGACAAAAAGTGACACCGTGTTTGGCCAGATAGCACTGACTGTCCCACCTGCTGTGAAACACAGGACTTTGCTTTTGCTGCTGTACATGATAGATATCAACATGCTCCACACTAAATATTTTGCTTAACTATATGCAACTCTCATTATTCAGATTCCGATATTTTTCTTTTACGGTTCTCAGCACCACCCAGAAAACTGATACAGTTGGGCTTAACATTACATCTACATGTTAGAGCAAAGTAGATTTCATTTATTTACAAGGCTAACAACCTGGTAAAATCTTTTATAGTTGCTCACTTGGAAACATTGTTTTTGAGGTTGGTGTAGCTTTCTTGTGTAGATGTTTATAATTCTTGTGTTACATTTGTGTTGTTGAAGATGACAGAAGCAATAGAGTGAAAGCTAGTGGTGGCATGCCCTATCCATTGTGAATTTAACTCGCGAGTTGTTGAGAAAAAACTAGTGATCAGGAAGTTTTATACGGTCACCAGTTCCCTTCTTGAACAAATAACTTTGACAAAAATATTTTCACTGTTCATACTAAAGAAAGTAAAAAACATCTAAATGTAACAATGGAAAAATATAGCATTTTCACTACAACATTTGAGAGTCATTCATACTTTATAAACATATTGTGATGTTGACATTACAGGTCATTCAAAGAGACATTCTGAGGCTTAAATTATGGCATTAACATGTAACAAGAAGGAAGATTTATTCCAAGGAGAAAAAATTGAAAAAAGCTTACCTGCAAAGGCTGGTAGTCAGCAGGGAAAAAAAATTTAAACAGGTGCTCTCTCTGGCGATCTGCCCATGGCCCATAACTGAAATCTGTTCCTTTGCCGCACTAGAATAAGGACAAAATTTAAAAAGAGCGTTATTACAAATGTCGGTCACTAAATTAAAACATTTGTGTGTGTGCGTGTGTGTGTGGGGGGGGGGGGGGGGGGAGATGAGTCCCTACCAACAGCACAAGTTGGAATTCAGAATATTTATCGTATGTCATCAAGACAAATGACATTTTAAAAATTACAAAATATGTATCTTTCAGGATCAGTAACTTAATTGTCATGTTGTTGTTTCATGTTAGTTGGTTGTTTGTTTGCGACAGGGGGGGCCAAACTGCCTAGGGCATCAGTTCCCCAGTGGGGAGGGGGAAGAGTGGGGGTAGGAAAGTAGGGGAAGGAAAAGAAAATGCAGTCCAGGTAAGAAAAAAGGAAAAAAACCTGCATTAGCTTGGGGACCCATGACTATGCATGTACTCACAAAAGAACTGTGAGCCCCTGGGAGTGTCTCATGTTAAATTTGGAAGACCCAATCCCTGAAATAATGGATTGTAATAATGATATGCTCAGAATCATAAAAATGGTTTAAAATTTCAAACCTTCATAAATAGTATTGCACTTATAAGGACAAAGTGAAAAAAAATTGAAAAAAGGAGAAAAATGTATGGAAAAAAGTAACAACTAAGACATATAAGAGGCCATATCAAGAGAAAAGATAACTGATCATCATGTGTTTAAAAATGAAAGATCGCAGCAAGATGATCACAACTCCTCTTCATCTCACATTTGTCTAGAATTTGACAGTATGGTGCGTGTGATGATGTGCACCAAAAAGAAATTCTATCAGACAGTCACAAACAATATGACTTATTGTATGAAAATTTTTCCCTTGCAGAATTCAACTAGTCAACATTAAGCAAGAAAATTTTTAAAATTCATGATCACATTATAGTGATGACCATGTTTATAGGTCTGTTTTGGTCCCACTATCAAGAATGTTATGTGACACAAAAATGACATTAAGTTACATCTTGTGTCATTCAGTGTGGGTAACAGACAGTTTCTTATAAAATTTGGCCGTATGAATAAAATGGAGTATCTACTTTATATTCTGAATTCCAGAGAACATACTCAGTTTCGCATGAATAAAGGGAGTCTGAGAATGTACAGCCGAGTATGTTCTCAGCGTGAGTAATAGGGTGGGAGAAGTAGCTCACAGCAAAGAACATTCTCCAATTTCATATGAATAAAACTACAGAAGTTTCTCACAACTTGAGAACATTCTCCGATTTCTGAGTAACTTCTATTTCATGCTGAGTAACTTCTATTGAGGTTACATTTTACTGTGGTTTATAATAAAAATGACAACATTTGTGTTACTTAGGAGGCTAAAACAAGTTCCTTTATAGGTAGTCTTTAAGAAATACGAGGGGATCTCAAAAGTTAATGAAAATAAAAACATTTTGTTGACAAGTAGCTTCCTTCAGAAAAATTTTATATAGTGACAAGAGTGATGTAAGAGGAATGTTTTCATTACCGACATAGAAATGAAACACAAGTGGATTCAGCTGCTTGTTTGAGCCATTTGTTTAGAGTGTATATTTACAGTTGTGAACAGCTACATAACAAAATAATATTGCGATTTTAAATGGGGGCTATTAGTAAGGTCTTATGATGTTAGTTCCAAATTAAGAGCATCCCAAGACTTCACAGTTCCTGTCAGAAAATAAATATTGCTGCAATACAAGGTAGGCCTACTGAAGTATTGTTTCTATCCAAACCGGTTGGCCTATTTAAGTTGCATTTTCTGACTTCGTAATCTTAACTTCTGTTATTTTAGAAGCAAGTAGACAGGACAGGAAAATTAATAATTCATTAATTACATACTTAGCAGCCAGTTTCTTGTAACAAAATCGCATAGCCTAATGCTTATGAGCAGACCACTGGGTGTCATATTTAACAAGTAAGCCTATCTCATGTTAGGAAATTCTGAAAGCATTCCACGTTGAAACAGATGAATATGTTATGCATTCTTAAAATTTCGTTCGCAAATTGTGCTAACCCGACTTCATTAACAAAAACATTTCTCGCGCGATGAAAATTTTGTATCGTCAGGAGAATACATTTTCATAAAAGGTGCACATTTAGTCTTAATAAAATGCTCCTTCACAACAAATATCTAAACATAGTACAGTTCTTCCTGAACACATGGATGTCTGCTCCACATTTGTATACTTAATAATTTGCCTGATTGGGCTAGTTTAAGGAAATACACAATTGAACAGCTGTTCTGTGCTGGACATGACACGCGGAGAACTTATTCAAGAAGGAGGGGAGGTAGTGAGAATGAACTACCTGCTCAGAGCATGCTTCAAAATTTTTATTCATAAAAAATTGAGAACTTACTCAGAGATTGTTCTTTTGCTGTGAGAATCTTCTCTGGAGCATGTGCTATTTTTTATTCATACAGCTCATTGGCATTATTGACTTGGCATTTGTAAAATAAAATAAAAATGATAGTATACTGATAATACACAAGTTAAGTGATGTAATTCCAACATAATTTAAATTTAGTATAAATGGTAATTTGTGGTACAAGAATCAGACACAGACCTTATAGGACAATACTGGTTAGTCTTCTAGTTATTCCCTGTCTATAATGACCAAGTTAGTCAAGGGACATAAAACTCTAATATCCCTTGTTCCTTTTTCTTGTTATTCCAGTTGCTTTCCCACCTTTTACTATTCTAAATGTTACATCATTGAATATAAAACTGTAATATCCCTGTTTAGCACAAGGCTATAAGTGATTCAAATAAAAGAAACTGAAATTAATATGAGAAATTAAATGCACATATAATATTACTTTTTTCTGTGTAAAGGATGTCAAATTAAAGTCTGACCTTTATATCCATCCCCCAAATTGGTGGTGCTGATTCAACAATATCACCATTGGCCAACTGTAGCATTTCAGGTTCTTCTGGAACTAAACCTGAAGGATGGAAAAGAAGTGTTTTATATAGTTATAGCACACTATAGAAATAATGAGAAAAAAGAGAACAATCGTGCATGCTTTCCTGTGTTGATGGGAACAGATGAACAATAATACTATGAATTGCAAATTATTAACCAACACATTCACTTAAAATTTCCCATTGAAATGTGATGGATGCCAAGATCTTAATACATTAACAGTTGGATCTCAAGCTTTATTTAAATTAAAACATTCACATCAGTTTATTAGACTTTGTGAAATCTTATTCTGATAGACTTCTTAATTACATGGTCTCAAGAACTTGATTTTGTACCATGACACTGATCTTGTGTTTTATGTTTTTATTATATTCAAGGTAGTGATCAGAAATAGTTGATTTGCTATGTTGTTTTAGTTGGATGTGTCACTGAGATACCTTGCATCTCTACTCAACTGTCCTGATTACTCTACCCACATAAAATATGCCATATATGCATGGAATATGGTTTGGCAAAGATCTCCTTGACTGTTTGTATTCGAACCCTACAGATCGGTGCATTCAGAACAGAATTTTTTGTGGCTGGCTCAAGGCAAGGAAATAGAGATCAATATGAATGGTTTTCTACATCACAACTCTAGAATCTGTCGAGATTTCTTTTTGACTAACATGTTGAGGAAGTGTATTTTAGGTTTTTTTCCCAAGTACCAGATTTGAATTTCATTTTAGAATGGATAAAGTTTAAATGTTATAAAAATTGTTATTGTTTCTTCATTCCCTGTCTGCATATTAACAGAAATAAGTTGTCCAGAGCTGTCACCATCTGTCATAAAGGCACTTGGTGTTAAAGATTCTAGTCCACAGAGCTCAAAAACCCTGACAAAGAATTGCAACTAAAAATAATTTTCTGAATGAACGGGCACTCATACATCAAAGTAAGCAAGTGTTACATTCACAATTGAGAAAGTGAAAGACTGAGAATGATATGTCAAAGATCACTTAGCTATCTTTGCTGGCCCAATTTCCAGAAAGATCAGTAGCCTCCCTCAAAAACAGGGCATCAAATGTACTTTGTTCCCATCAACAATAACAATAAGTTTATTTTGTAATCTTAAATAAAATCTAAGTCTCTGAAAGGTTATCATCTTTAATTTGTGTTTTTTTTTTTTTTTTTTATCATATGGTGTGCAATGATGAAAAATAGCATAGTTGAATCATTTTTATTCATTGAACAAAAAAATAAAAGGAACTTTTTATCTGGACAAGCTTAAGCAATTTTTCTTTTTTTGTGGTTTTAGGGCGCACAACTTCTATGGTCATTAGCGCCCAGCCAAGAACATGGATTCGCTATGATCTAAAAAAATGTAGACTGACAGAACATCAACAAGAGGCTAAAAACGAAAGATAAAAGACAATTAAAAGAGTTAAATATCCTTGGATAAGTTGGCCAAGTTGATAAAACGCAAAACTCGAGCAGCTGCTCGTGTGTCATCAGCTAAAATTTCCTCCAGAGTAGACGGAAAGTGAAGGGCTACACGGAGATGATTAAAATTAACACAAGTCAGTAAAACATGTCGCACTGTCAGCAGTTCACCGCAGGAGCATAGCGGTGCAGGTTCGGCGGATAGCAAGTGACGGTGGCTGAAACGGCAATGACCGATCCGCAACCGAGCCAGGATGACCTCCTCCCGCCGAGAGGGGCGTGAGGATGTCCTCCAAGCGGTCGGGATCGGTTTGACAGTTCGCAATTTATTGTTGTACAGTGAAAGCCACACACTGTGCCATTGCGACACGATACTCCGGCGAAGAGCCCGTTGAACATCGTCCGATGGGACGCAAAAGGTAGCCATGCGAGGTAAAAGAGCTGCTGCCTTGGCTGCTGTGTCGGCGGCCTCATTCCCGGGCACACCCACATGGCCAGGGACCCACAGGAAAGAAACGTGACAGCTGTCATCCGCCAGCAACTGGAGGGAGCGTTGGATCCGATACACGAGAGGATGGTTCGAGAAAGGGTCCTTAAGACTCTGCAGGGCACTAAGGGAGTCGGAACATATGGCATAGAAAGGTTGGCGGTGGCGGCAGGTATACAAAACGGCCTGGTGGAGGGCGAAAAGCTCAGCCGTGAAGGTCGAGCACCGGTCAGGGAGCTTGTATTGGAATCGGTTGTCCCCGACGACGAAGGCAGATCCGACACCGGCAGTGCTCTTGGAACCATCAGTGTAAATAAATACGGCATTATCGAACCGCGAACGGAGTTCGACAAGCCTCGAGCGGTATACCAAATCCGGAGTGCTCTCCTTGGGGAGCGAACTAAGTTCGAGGTGTGTGTGAACCTGGGCCTGATGCCACGGTGGCAATGGGCTTTCGCTCAACCGAAGGGTGGAAGGAAGGGTAAAATCGAGCCGCTGTAGCAGGCGGCGAAACCGAACTCCCGGTGGAAGCAAGGCAATCGCAGACAACTGATATTGGCGATCGAGTGAGTCGTCAAAAAATAATCTGTAAGAGGGATGGTTGGGCATCGACCGTAGGCGGCATGCATACCGACACAAGAGTATGTCACGTCGAGTGGTCAAGGGTAATACAGCAGCCTCGGCATACAGACTTTCAACAGGGCTGGTATAAAATGCACCGGTCGCCAGACGTAATCCACGATGGTGGATAGAGTTGAGACGGCGGAGAATCGACGGCCGAGCTGAAGAGTACACAAGGCTTCCATAGTCGAGCTTCGACTGAACAATGGCCTGGTAAAGGCGAAGCAGGACGGTACGATCCGCTCCCCATGACGTGCCACTGAGGACACGAAGAACGTTAAGGGATCGGGCACAACGGGCAGCCAGGTAGGACACGTGTGTGGACCAGCAAAGTTTCCGATCCAACATGAGTCCCAAGAATTTCGTAGTCTCCACGAAAGGGAGAGCAACAGGGCCAAGACGTAGAGAAGGTGGAAGAAATTCCTTGTATCTCCAAAAATTGATACACACAGTTTTCTCAGTGGAGAATCGGAAGCCGTTTGCGATGCTCCAGGAATATAGACGGTCAAGACAGCGTTGGAGAGAACGCTCCAAGAGACACGTCCGCTGGGCGCTACAATAAATTGCGAAATCGTCAACAAAAAGAGATCCGGAGACGTCGGCTGAAAGGCAGTCCACGATCGGATTGATTGCAATGGCAAAGAGCGCCACACTCAAGACGGAGCCCTGTGGTACCCCATTCTCCTGGCAAAAGGTATCTGACAAAACAGAGCCCACCCGTACCCGGAACTTGCGATCCGCCAAAAACGCTTGAATGAAAAGAGGAAGGCGGCCCCGAAGGCCCCATGTGTGTAATGTGCGGAGAATACCCGCCCTCCAACAGGTATCGTATGCCTTCTCCAAGTCGAAGAACACGGCTACTGTTTGACGCTTCTTTAGAAAGTTGTTCATAATGAAGGTCGACAACGTAACGAGGTGGTCAGCAGCAGAGCGGTGTCGACGAAAACCGCATTGTATATTAGTCAGGAGGCGGCGAGATTCGAGGAGCCAGACCAACCGAGCGTTAACCATGCGTTCCATCACCTTACAGACGCAGCTCGTCAGAGAAATGGGACGATAACTGGAAGGAAGGTGTTTGTCCTTCCCTGGTTTGGGGATGGGGACAACAATGGCTTCACGCCAACTGGGAACATGACCTTCAGTCCATATGCGATTGTAGGTACTAAGAAGAAAGCACTTGCCCGCAGGAGAGAGGTTCTTCAGCATCTCAATATGAATGGAATCGGGCCCGGGAGCAGAGGACCGGGACAGGGCGAGAGCACGGTCTAGCTCCTGCATGGTGAAGGCGACGTTATAGTTTTCACGATTAAAAGAGCGGAAAGAAGGCGGCCGTGCCTCCTCTACCTGTTTGCGAGGGAGAAAGGCAGGGTGGTAATGGGCAGAGCTCGAAACCTCCGCAAAGAAACGACCCAATGCGTTTGAAACATCAGCTGGGTCCACGAGGACCGCGTTCTCCACGGTCAGGTCAGGAATCGGGGAGTGGACCTTGATGCCGGACAAACGGCGTAGGCCACCCCAGACTACCGTGGAGGGAGTAAAACGGTTAAAAGAACTAGTAAAAGCTGTCCAGCAAGCTTTCTTGCTGTCGTTTATGATACGACGGCACTGCGCTCTCACACGTTTGTAATTGATGCAATTCTCCAAAGTTGGGTGGCGGCGGAAGGTGCGTAAGGCACGACGTCGGGCTCTAAGCGCGTCGCGGCAGGCTGCAGTCCACCAAGGGACCTGCACACGACGTGGAGAAGAGGATGTACGAGGTATGGAACGTTCAGCAGCAGTGAGAATAACCTCTGTGAGGTATTCGACCTGACTGTCACAGTTGGGAAAATGCTGATTGTGAAAAACAGCCATGGAAGAATAAAGCCCCCAGTCGGCTTTAGAAATGTTCCAACTGGTGGGACGTGGAGATGGGGAGTGATGTAGGAAGTGGATGATACAAGGGAAATGGTCACTCGAGTAGGTGTCAGAAAGTGCATACCACTCAAACCGACCGGCAAGCTGAGGAGTGCATATTGCGAGGTCTATATGGGAATAAGTGTGTGTTGTGTCGGAAAGGAAGGTCGGTGCACCGGTGTTGAGGCAGACAAGATCGAGGTGTTGGAGAAGGTCCACCAAAAGGGAGCCTCTCGGACAAGGTGCCGGAGAGCCCCATAGGGGGTGGTGGGCATTAAAGTCGCCTACCAACACGAAAGGTGAAGGGAGCTGGTCAACAAGGTTTAGCACATCTGCCCTAGTAAGGGCAGATGACGATGGCGAATATATATTACAGAGGGAGAAGGTAAATGTGGATAAGGTGATGGGGACGGCAACTGCCTGTAGGTGAGTGTGCAAGGAAATGGGATGGAAATAGACGTCGTCTCGAAGGAGCATCAGAACCCCTCCATGGGCTGGGACACCTTCCACGGGTGGCAGGTCGAACCGCACAGAGGTGTAGTGTGGAAAGTCTGCACGATCACGTGGACGCAACTTAGTTTCCTGGAGGCAGACGAGAAGCGGGCAGTGCAATCGAAGGAGTAGTTTTAACTCCTCCCGATTAGAACGAATGCCGCGAATGTTCCATTGAAGGAGCGCCATGATAAAAATGAGAGAAGAAATAAGGATAAAAACCAAGTAGCGAGCGGGGTCACCTCGACGGCCGCTGAGGACCGGATTTCGAGGGAGCACTGCTATCGCTGTCCAGGGGCAAAGGGTCGTGGTCCATAGGTTCGACCGACGCGCCTGCCACCTCCCTGAGTTGATCAGGAGGGGCAGTTTCCACCGCCGGAAAAGGGCCGGGCGCCCGGCAAACGGAGCGTCCCGGTGAAACAGAAGACGGCCGAGGCCGGCAACTGTTGGACGGCGCGACAGATGGGTCACGCCTCGGCGGGGAAGGAGAGGAACTCTTTTTCTTGTCAGCTCTTCTGGAAGAGTGACAGCGGGAAGAGGCAGTTGACGGTTGGGAAGCCTGAGAACGCAGAAAATCCTCACGGACGGGTTCCTTTTTCAAGGTCCGGGCATCTTGTTTAGGTGCCCGCGGTTTACTAGATGTTGACGAAGACTGTACCTTAGAAGCAGCAGGAGGAAGCGGGGACGTGGAACGGGCAATCTTCGGGCTGGCGGATCGCACAACTGTGTCAGCAAAAGTGAAATCACATGTCTGGGTACTGGAATCTTTGGTAGGTCGAGGTGAGGTGAGTACCTTACTGTATGTACCCGCTGGGAGGACAGTGGGCTTTCGACTCGCCAACAACTTACGAGCGGCAGATGTCGATACCTTCTCCGTAACCCGAATGTGCTGAATGATTTTTTCATCCTTATATACAGGGCAGTCGCGAGAGGAAGCCGCATGGTCGCCGTTGCAGTTAAGGCAGTGAGGGGACGGAGGTGGGCAATCCCCCTCATGGGCGTCCCTACCACAAGTGACACATTTTGCTGCATGTGGGCAATGTTCACGGGTATGGTTGTACCTGTGGCATTGGTAGCAGCGCGTTGGGTTTGGAATATAAGGGCGGACTGAGATAACTTCGTACCCTGCTTTGACCTTCGACGGGAGGTCAACTCTGTCGAATGTCAAAAACACAGTACGAGTCGGTGTCAGCTGGTTATCTACCTTTTTCATCACCCTGTGGACGGCTGTCACACCCTGATCGGACATATAGGACCGGATGTCGTCATCAGACAACCCGTCAAGGGATCTCGTAAAAACTACCCCACGTGACGAGTTGAGTGTGCGGTGCGCTTCTACTTTGACTGGAAACGTGTGCAATAACGTAGTCCGGATAAGTTTCTGGGCTTGGAAAGCACTGTCCACTTCCAGCAACAATGAGCCATTGCGCTGACGCGAACAGGTTTTAACAGGGCCAGCAATTGCATCAACACCTTTCTGTATAACGAAAGGATTGACAGAATTGAAGTCTTTTCCGTCGGTGCGCGACACAACAAGAAATTTCAGCAAATTAGGCAGAGTCTTCTTTTGCTGAGGCGAGTCTATCTTACGTTTCTGGGTCAATGTCAGTGAAGAAGAGAAGGAAGTCATTGCGGAAGTGTCCCCCGTGATTACCGGCGTCTCCGATGGCGCGCTCCTTCCTAGTGGGGGCCCTCTCCGAGGGCTTACCCGCCTTAGGTGATTGTTCACACCTCAGGTCACACCTCCCGAGAACTGACGGAGGGACCAATTGGCATGTTCGGAAGGTACCAGCTCGGGTAATCACCCCTCCCTGGGCCTGGCCTTTACCAGGGGGTACGTACGTGCCCTACTTGTCTACCCGGGGCGGGGAATTACGCGTTACCCCGTCACCTGCTACGCATGATAATGCGTGGGTCGGCCTTCAGACACGCACAGGGAGGAAAGAAGAAGAATAGAGGAAGTGAAGAGAAAGAAGGAAAGGTGTCTCAAACGCCGAGGCGGAGACTAATGAGGAGAAGAAGGCGAGGAGAGGACAAGGAGAGAGAGACAGAAACAAAGGGTAAGAAAGGAAGGAACCAAGGAATAAGAGATACGACAACAAGAAAACACCTGAACTCGTGAAATACGCCCGTCTCCGGGCGAAGGCATAAACCGGGAGGGAAAGTGAAGCAGCCTGGGGCAGAAGAAAGGCTGCTCCGGCTCGGGGCCCCGTGCGCGCCACACACGTACCCACAAAAGAACTGTGGGCCCCCTGGGGGTAAGCAGTTTTTCTGTCTGATGGGACACAATGGACCAATCAGTGAGCACTATTATCTCAGGATGTTATTCCTCTTGATACATTTTTTTTCTGCAGAGTTATATGAAAGACATTTGCATATGCCTTGCCTGTACATGAGCTTGGCAATCTTTACAAAAGAATTTTGGGTGCAATAGCCTCCAGCATCCCAGACGTAAGTGTCTATACTATACACTAAGACAGAGGTTCATCTTCTAGACATTTTGTGGTTATGAACAGAGCCATGAAGAACATACATTTTTAGTACAAACATCTTTTGAGTTACTTTATATGATGATGTGAGCCATAAGATTAGGTCTCATAGTTTTTTAATTGCATTTGGAATATGGAAAAATCATGTGATCATCCTGAAAGTTGTAGTGGGGTATCCATAACATCATACTCTATGTACCTCAGAAACATGAACTGGCTAAAATATTGGATATATATTGCCACAAAACAATTGAAAGAACAACATATAATTAAAATGATAAAATTTAGTTGCTTACCTGCTTCATCCATGTAAAAATATAGTTCAATATTGTTAGAAGATAATACCACAAATCCTTCCCCCATGTAACGAGGAGGATCATCTACCATTCCTGTATATTTTGGACTTGGTGCCAATATAACCTAAAAAAAGATGATATAGTGATACAAAAATATTACTTCACTAAAATTCAAAAACTTAAGTATCTCCTAATAATGTGATGGAATTTCCCAAAGACATGCAAAAAATTATTGAAAAGAGAGAGAGTGGTTGACCAGTATTTACCTCACCTCTGTACTGCCAACATCTCACATTAAAAAAATAGTAATAAAACAAATAAAAATAGAAAATAGACGTTAATACAAGGTTTTGGAATTCACTTCCTTCTTCCGGTAGAGAGGAGGATGGAGGAGAAATAGGATAAATAGGAAGGGTTGCTCACAACCTAGGCCATGTGGTAAGGAAAGAGTGAAGGATGATATGTGGATGTCAGAGATATTGCATAAGTACTTACCCATGCCAGAAGCAAAGCAAAGAGGATAGATCAAGGAGTTCAGACATTCAAGATCCCTGGAGTTATGTTGGAGGGCATGCATTGCAACAGAATACTGTATTGATTTCCCCCCAGGTGACCATTCATGTGTTCAGCCAATTTGTTTGCTCATACCAACATAAATGGTTTTGCGATGAACATATGTCAGTTTGTAAATGACATGGGTTGTTTCACAGGTGGTCTAAGTTTTTCCTATGGTGGGGCTGGAATATGTGGTTGTGGGAAGACACATGAGACAGGTTTTGGAGCGGTGTCGGTTACAGTGGTAGGAACCATTAAGAAGGGAGGGTGGTTTTGGGATGTTGTAAGGTTTGATGTGGATGTTATAGACATTGGGAGGTCGGCAAAAGATTACTCTGGGTGCTACAGGGAGGATACTTTGGAAGGATTATCACATTGAGAAAGTCATAGCCCTGACAGAGCAATTTGTTAAGGCATTGTAGGTCGGGATGGTACTGGGTGACTAAGGGAATGCTTCTGGGTGGTTTGGGGGCTAGGAATATTTTTACTGGAAGGGGGGAATGGACTTATCATGAGAACTGTTTGCGGACATGGTCTGTAAGGTAGTTACAGGAAAGGAAAGCATTGGAACGGATGTTGATGAAGGAGGTGAGGGATTCATCATTACTCATTGGATTATATATGTTTCCCACAGACCCCCAGGCTGTAGGTAAGGGATCATTTGATAAGGAAGGGATGGCAGCTATCAAAGTTTAATATGGCGAAGTTTGGCTGTGAGACTCAACAAGTTAGAGGTTCAGTGGCTTGGGTTCTGTAGAAGTACCTGGTGAATTTTAGGGTGGTTTGCTACTTGGGAGCCTCAGTACTTATAAAGCAATATCTCTTACTTCCATGTATCACCCTTCACTCCTTTATTACCTCATGGCCCAGGTTCTGAGTAACCCTTCCTTTCTATCCCTTTTCCCCTCCATCATCTCTCCTACCTGAAAAAGGAAGCTAAATGTGGTGTCGCACAAGTCTGAAGTGCACGCCACGTACTTTCACCGTGCACCGCCATGCAGGTGTTCTTACAACGTCAGCCCCGAGCACCCTCTGCTGCAACCCCGCTCATGGCCACCACTTGAATGTATCAATCACTTGGGATTAGGACAGGCACTCGTACAGTCTCTCATCTGTAGGCAGGCCTCTACCTCGTTAAACTAGGTATCTACTTTCCACTAATCTTCAGTTAACAAAGTTAAGTATTGTACAGTCTCTGTGAAATATATATCTTGTTCTAATCTAGTTTAGTGTTTCTAGTTTCTGCTGTCCCATTGGCTGGTCACCACAGACTCTGCAACCACACACACTTGCATTCTATTTTCTTGTGTCGGTCTCTCTCTACTCGGCCACCGACACCTAGGACAACCGGCGGCTACGACACACAAAACTAAATACTGGCCAGACACACTATCTCTTTTGAATCTCGTAAGTATGCTCTTCTGCAAAGATGGCTATCTAATGACCAACTCTTGTAGATTAATGTGTGATGCATTAGCTAGTGAGAAATGGAGGTGATCCAGACCCAGTTTGAATCCATTTGTACAACGACAAGCCTGTTTGCTGTTTTGAGGCTGTTTTCCCTGCTCGAAAAGGCAAACACTGGGATGGTCTCTGATAGGTGCCACAGTATACAAGATTCACAAACAGTTGAAACATGAGTAAGTTAACAACAGGGCTCTGAGTTACTGATTACATATAATTTATTAATAATACTCTGTGCTGCAGAAATTAGAGAACAGAAACAGATGTATGTAAAGTTGATGTGATTTCCATATGGGAGTATGGTGGTGACACCAATGTGAATTATATTAATATATTCCAAACTATTATATTATGAAAGGTCACCATCACAATTTGCAAGTGTGGTGAACAACTCAATATTAGCCCATAATTATAAATTGAAAGTTTTAACTTTGATACCAATAAATCACTCTAGCCAATTATCTTTTCCAAAAAGTGCCATAGCTGTAAATTTGTACAGGTGAGCTTTTGCAAGAGAGGAAAGCAGAAAAATCAAATAAAGTAGATACTACAACTGTGTCATAAGACTATTTTAGTTATGATGTACTGTATATAAATGACAATGTATAATGACAATAGTAACATGAGATGATATTGTATTCATTGATATGCAAAGTCATAAAACTGCAACAAATTCTCAATGTGCCAAATGAGAACATCCATCAATGTGCTGTCAGGAAAACATTAGTAAGCTCACAGTACCTTTAAAGGGTACTTGGGAGTGATGACCTTATCATCATATTAGCCTGTAATAGGGGTACAATTGGTTCTCTACAAAACTGGAGAAGTACACTACCAGTCCCAATGCTGTATTGGGTGGATAGGGAAGGAAGGAAGTACGTTCCATGGATCGCTTTGTACAATTAATGCATATCACTCTGAAATGAAACGATTCATTTTACAGAATATTAACTACATTGGTATTTCAATGAAATTGTGTCATTTATAGATGAGTTCACAGAACAGAAAATAATAATTAGTTTAATAATACAAGTATGCGATACTGTTATACAACATATGCTACAAGTTTAGAAAAAAATATTCCGTAAGGTAGGATTTGCCCAGAAGTAACTTCCTCAGTTTTCAAATTTAACTATGCTAACTGTCAGGCATATAATATAAAAGAGTTTGGTAGCTACATTATTGACCTTTTATGGCCTAAATCCAATTTTAATTAAAAGTAATGAAGGCAATTTCTCATTCCGCTATTGCAATAATTGATGTAGCTATTCCTATTGAACTACATGGCTAATTTTTACAAAAAAAAAATTCATAAGAAAAAATACTTAGTGCAGTGCAATAATTTAAATTAAACACGGCAAATTTATATTGAAAGATATTTCCTTTATATTATTAATGTAGGGCACTATCAACTGATGCAAACATTGTTTATCTTATTAAATATGCAAGCAAACTATCTATCATCAAGATATTTCAGTAAATGACACCCTTTCTTTATGGAGAGCTCTGCAGAAAAATTTTTCAGAGAAACAAAAGCAAGTTACTTTATTATATTATATAAATACATAATAAACATTTCAGTACCTTGAAATTTTCTCCTTTACATTTGATGAAATGCATAAAATGATCCAGGCGGGATGCTGCTGGCTTTGTGGAATAAACAAAGTGTGCTTCTTCAACATTAATAGACAATGTAGTAGGTACAAGTCGGTTACCAAAAACAACTCTTCCCTGTGAAAGAAGCATATCAGGAATGTTTCTTATTTTGTATGACTGTCCATTATTTTGAAGAAAAAGGGAATACTATATTAAATGTGATGGAAAGAAATAGAATTAAATTAGAATATATAGCATTCTTCAAAAGAGATAGAGTGGCTTGCCAGTACTTAACATTAATTCTGTACCGCCGATAGTCATGCAAAAAAGATGCAAATGGAGATGAAAACAAATAAGGACACTAGTTTTCAGAAATATTTTCCTTCATTAGGAAGGAGAGGAGGGAAGAAAAAGGGAAAAGACGGGAAAGGTTATTCACAACCTAGGCCACAAGGTAATGATGAGTGAGATCTCTCACTTCCACACATCACCATCATCACCTCATGGCCTAGGTTGTGAATAACCTTTCCCTTTGGTTCCCTTTTCCTTCCCTTCTCTCCTACCTTATGAAGGAAAATATTTCCAAAACCTGGTGTCCTCATTTATTTTTGTCTCCATCTGCATCTTTTTTGTGTAACTATCAGCGGTAAAAAACTAAGGAAAATACTGACAAGTAACTCCATCTCTTTTGAATAATATTTTTGCATCTCGGTGTAGAATTTCCATCAGATTAATCTATAGAATTCAGAAGCCAATGATGATATTTTTACATGCTAAGGAGAAGTTAAAATGTGATTCCCAAGTCAAATGTATTATACAGAAAAGCCACCAAAAAGCATAAAAACAGCAATATGCCAGAAATAGTAACATTTTCTTTCAACAAACACTCCCTCTTTTCACATGTTCATGTGGCAGGGCACATACTTTCTTTGTGGATGAAATCTTCAGACATATAAACTATCTGTGTACAATGATAATCCTGTAAATGGAAATCTATTTTTAAATCATATAGGGATTTAAATAACACTAATTGAAAACCTGACATTGCCCAGGTATTTTTGTATCCATTTCCTCTTCCCTCTTCTCAGTGTACACCATTTTCTCCCCTCCTCCTGATATGAACTATGGTGCTGTAATCAAAGTAACATTTCCTACAATAAATACTTATTCCTCAGGCTTGATTCCATAATGGAACTAGAACTAGTGCTCAACGACTGTAATTTGACATGTAGAACTTTTTACAGCCATCAGTCGTAAGTATTATTTATTAACAGATATATATTTTGAACGCAACCTCCAACATGGAGGTCAATACTTTTTACATATTTTGATCATTTTATTTTAAGCATTGATAATGACCACACAGTGGTTGTAATCTAGATCTTTTAATAAATAATACAATAGATTGCTGAAAAAAATTTTAACAAAAAAATACTTTCTCCTGCATTCCATTAGTCCACCTCCTCCTCCAAATAGGTTTGTTCATCTATTCCTCCTTCCACCTCCCCCCCCCCCCCACCAAAAAAATAAATAAAATAAAATTTTGAAAAAAATTAAAAATCTGCATGTTTCATCATTTCACTCTTACTCTCCATCTTCTCCCTCCCCCTTTCTCTATTCATCTTTGCCTCTCACCTGTCGATCACCTCATTCCCTCTCTCTGTCGATATCCTCCTCCTCTGCCCTACCCACCATAATCTCCCCACCATCACTCTGTTAATTTGTTCTTCATACTCACTATATCCATCACTCCTCCCCCCATATATATATATATATATATATATATATATATATATACGTAAAAAATAGATGAAGTACACTTACCAGGCGAAGGGGCACAGGCAGTAATAGCAACAAATAAACACACAGACAGACACACACACACACACACACACACACACACACACACACACAAATGCTAGCTTTCGCAGCCTAGCTGCTTCATCAGGCAGAAGGGAGGAGAGGGAAAAGGAAATGATGAGAGTTTTAAGGAAGGGGGTAAGGAGCCATTCCAATCCCGGGACAGGAAAGACTTACCTTGGGGGAAAAAATGGATATATATATATATATATATATATATATATATATATATATATATATATAACGATTATTAAGACGAAAATTTCCTAGCAGGAAAAATAAAATATAAAAAATAGACGAAGATTACTCACCAGGCGAAGGAGCACAGGTGTGACAGCATCACAAATAAATAAATGAATACACACACACACAATCGCAAGCTTTCGCAACCCAGTTGCGTCTTCAGGCAGTAGGGAAGGAGAGGGAAAAGGAAATGATGAGGGTTTTAAGGAAGGGGGTAAGGAGCCATTCCAATCCCGGGAGAGGAAAGACTTACCTTGGGGGAAAAAATGGAGGGTAAACAAATGCACACATGCCCACACATTCACACAGACACAAGTACACCTAGGCAGACATACTGTAGAAACTGGTTTCTACAGTATGTCTGTCTATTGTAAGACACCCTTCACCATACATCATGCACTGTTCTGTGTAGTTAAAAACATTCTCTACGAAAAATGTATGTATGTGGCAAATATCATGGTGACCTATCAAATAAGTACACCCTGTTGTCAGTTATGACTGAGTCTGCATTCACAACTCATTATTTTGATGTTTGTCCAAATTTTATTACTTTCATTTATAATTGTCCTGGATTTTTCCAGGACCATAATGAACGAAACAAAAATACAAATATGCAAAATACATCATTTGAATCATGAATTGTGGCCTTGAGTTCATACAAAAATCCCATGTAATAAAGCACTTTAAATTTTTCCAATTTTCCGATTTTATAGTCAAATTTGCAACTTTTCTTTCACAAAGACCTTGTCCTGACAATTACACGCAAACACAAAAGTGAGAAGAAAAGAGAAACAGCAAAAGTGGTCTACCCATTGTCAAGTGATCACAAATCACACATGCAGCAATTGATTTTTATTTATATACATGGCAACAAACTGGAAATACCTATGTAGGGGAATTAAATGCATGATACAGCAGGAATGTGTTGAGTACATGCAAGATATTGGCCAATGGTTTAAAAAATCTATCTTTTATCAATCATTCCATGGATGACAACATCCTCAGCTTTTCACCTTTCCAAGACTTGGTCAGCAAGAGCCCATTAAACTGTCATACATTCAAACAATGATAACAGATTTTGCCTCAATCATGACTTCAAGTCATCCTCTAATTCATTTTCAATTAAAAATATACAGTATAAATACACTGATTAACCAAAACATTATGACCATTGCCAGATACATAGAGGGAAAACTAATTGTAACACTATGGATCATCCATGTGACAAGTCACTGACTTAAGGGACTTGGAAGCCCCAACCTCACTGTGTTCCAAAGCTGCATCTCTATTCACCAATCTAGTATCTGCAAACTGAGTCAAACAGCATTCATATCTATACCTGCACCCTCATCTTACATCCTTCCCCTTATATCCCCTCCCCAATCCACTCCAAACAGCCCTCATTGTGTGCTATGCAGCAGTCAGAGGTGTTAGTTGTGTGTATACGAGTTGTACCAGTGTGATTGTATGAATGTTTATACGAAAGCTGTGGCTGAAGCTAAGTTGTATAAATGTGACTATTTCTCTGTACGCATGCTTCCCACTCAATGATACAGACAAGCAGTCTTGTGAGCTACTTTTGGACACATTCTCCAAAAACTGTCTTGAGCAGTTAAACCGGCAACCGGCAACACGCAATGGAAATATTTTAGACCTTACAGCCATGGACAGGCCTGACCTTATTAAAGATGTCTGTGTAGAGACAGGAATTAGTGATCATGATATCATCATAGCATCGATGGCGACCAAAGGTCATAAACCAATCAAGAAGGCTAGGAGTGTGTTTTTGTTGGGAAGAGCCGATAAGCAAATGTTACGATCGCACTTAGAAAATGAATGGGCATCATTTAATTCCGGGACTATAGATGTAGAGGAATTGTGGACTAAATTTAAGTGCATTGTAAATAAAGGGTTAGAGAAATATGTGCCAGTAAACAGGATTAAGGATGGAAAAGATCCGCCTTGGTATAATAATAATGGTACAATGCTGCTGAGAAAGCAAAGACTGTTGCACGCTCGATTCAAAAAAGAACATGCCAATGATGACAGGCAAAAGATAGTAGAGATTCGTGCATCTATAATAAGATCGATGCGCAAAGCATACAATAATTACCACAGCCATACCTTACCAAAAGATCTTTCCGAGAACCCGAAAAAATTCTGGTCCTATGTAAAATCGGTAAGCGGGACAAAGCCCACTGTCCAGTCACTCAATCATTCCAGGGCAGTAATAGAAGAAAGCAAACGGAAAGCTGAAGTTCTAATTTTAACCTTTAAGAAAGCTTTCACACAGGAGGACTGCTCAAATGTACCATCATTTGATCAACGTACTAATTCCGAAATGGAAGACATAGTAATAGGTATTTCCAGTGCAGAGAAGTAGCTGAGAGAGCTAAATACGAAAAAGTCTGCTGGTTCAGATGGAATACCAGTTCGGTTTTACAAAGAGTATTCTGTGGCATTAGCCCCCTACTTAGTTTGCATTTATCATGAATCTTTAATTCAGCGCAAAGTTCCTAGTGATTGGAAAAAAGTGCAGGTGAGTCCCATTTATAAGAAAGGAAAGAGAACTGACCCACACAATTTCAGGTCAAAATCGTTGACATCAGTTTCATGTAGAATTTTGGAGCATATTCTCAGTTCGAATATAGTAAATTTCCTTGAAATGGAAAAGATTCTTTCTACGAATCAGCACGGGTTTAGGAAGCATCATTCATGTGAAACTCAGTTTTCCCTTTTCTCACATGACATCTTGCAAGCCATGGATGAAGGGCAACAGGCGGATTGTGTTTTTCTCGACTTCAAAAAGGCGTTTGACACAGTGCCACACTGCAGACTGCTAACAAAGATATGAGCTTATGGAATAGGTTCACAGATTTTTGACTGGCTGGAAGACTTCCTAAGTAATAGAACGCAATACGTTGTTCTCGACGGCGAGTGTTCATCAGAGATGAGTGTATTGCCAGGAGTGCCCCAGGGGAGTGTGATAGGACCGCTATTTTTTCTATCTATATATATGATCTTATATAAAAAATAGCTGAAGATTACTCACCAGGCGAAGGAGCACAGGTGTGACAACATCACAAATAAATAAATGAATACACACATACACACAAACACAAGCTTTCGCAAACCAGTTGCTTCTTCAGGCAGAAGGGAAGAAGAGGGAAAAGGAAATGATGAGAGTTTTAAGGAAGGGGGTAAGGAGCCATTCCAATCCCGGGAGAGGAAAGACTTACCTTGGGGGAAGGAAAGGAAGGTGAACAAATACACACACACCCATACATTTACACAGACGCAAACACACCTAGGCAGACATACTATAGAAAATTATGATCATATAATATATAGTAATATATAATATAATCCTAAGATTGACAAACCTAATCATCCAGGCTGGCCAATTGTGGCTGGTTACCAAGCCCCCACAGAACGAATCTCTACCTACATAGACCAACACCTTCAACCCATCATGTGCAGTCTCCCATCCTTCATCAAAGACACCAACCACTTCCTCGATCGCCTGAAATCCTTACCCAGCCTGTTACCTCCTGAAACCATCCTTGTAACCATTGATGCCACTTCCTTATACACAAATATCCCACATGCCCAGGACCTCGCTGCGATGGAGTATTTCCTTTCACGTCGACCACCCACTTCCCTACCTAAAACCTCTTTCCTTAATACCCTAGCCAGCTTCATCCTAACCCACAACTTCTTCACCTTTGAGGGCCAGACATACCAACAACTAAAGGGAACAGCCATGGGAACCAGGATGGCCCCCTCGTATGCAAACTTATTTATGGGACGCTTAGAGGAAGCCTTCCTGGATACCCAAGCCTGTCAACCCAAAGTTTGGTACAGATTCATTGATGACATCTTCATGATCTGGACTAACAGTGCAGAAGAACTCCAGAATTTCCTCTCCGACCTCAACTCCTTTGGTCCCATCAAATTCACCTGGTCCTATTCCAAATCCCATGCCACGTTCCTCGATGTTGACCTCCATCTGTTCAACGGCCAACTTCACACATCAAACCTACCAACAAACAACAGTACCTCCATTATGACAGCTGCCATCCTTTCCATATCAAACGTTCCCTTCCCTACAGCTTAGGTCTTCGTGGCAAAAGAGTCTGCTCCAGTCCCGAATCCCTGAACCAGTACACCAATAACCTAATAACAGCTTTCACATCCCGCAGCTATCCTCCTGAACTGGTTCAGAAGCAAATTACCAGAGCCACCTCCTCATTCCTCCAAATCCAGAACCTTCCACCAAAGAATCCCAGAAGTGCACCTTGTGTCACCGGATACTTTCCGGGACTGGAGCGGACTCTGAATGTGGCTCTCCAGCAGGGATACGACTTCCTTAAATCCTGCCCGAAAATGAGATCCATCCTTAATGACATCCTTCCCACTCCACCAAGAGTGTCTTTCCGCCGCCCACCTAACCTTCGTAACATCCTAGTCCATCCCTATGAAACCCCCAAACCACCTTCCCTACCCTCTGGCTCCTACCCATGCAACCGCCCCCGTTGTAAAACCTGCCCTATGCACCCTTCCACCACCACTTACTCCAGTCCAGTAACCCGGAAGGTGTACACGATCAAGGGCAGAGCCACTTGCGGTAGCACCCACGTGATTTACCAACTAACATGCCTGCACTGTGAAGCGTTCTATGTGGGAATGACCAGCAACAAACTGTCCATTCGCATGAATGGTCACAGGCAGACAGTGTTTGTTGGTAATGAGGATCACCCTGTGGCTAAACATGCCTTGGTGCACGGCCAGCACATCTTGGCGCAGTGTTACACCGTCCGGGTTATCTGGATACTTCCCACCGACACTAACCTTTCAGAACTCCGGAGATGGGAACTTGCCCTTCAGCTTATTCTCTCCTCCCGTTGCCCACCTGGTCTCAATCTCCGCTAACTCAAATTCCCACCCACCATCTTTAGCATCTTTGTCTTGGTTCTGTGGACAGAGCCTCTGCCTCAATTGGTATCTCTGTCCAACTTCTTTGCTTTTTACAAATGTCTGTCTAGGTGTGTTTGCGTTTCGATATGTCTGAGTGTGTGTGTATTTGTTTACCTTCCTTTTTTTTTCCCCTAAGGTAAGTCCTTCCACTCCTGGGATTGGAATGACTCCTTTTCCACTTCCTTAAAACCCATATCCTTCCCTTTTTCCTCCCCTTTTTTCCTCTTTTTCCTGAAGAAGCTGCCAGTGGTGGCGAAAGCTTGTATGTGTGTTTGTGTGTGATTTTATTTGTTTCTATTGACGAGCCGGTCCTTTTGGTAAGTCATCTCTTTTCCATTTTTATTATTATATAATATATATTACTATATATTATATCATTATTTTTCTAAAATTAAACTCAGTGACATTATAACAGCTACTTTATTGCCAATATCATGAGTAATGCGACACACTAGCAAATCTCACAGCACACCTGTTGAAAACCAATTGCATAATCTTCCAGCATGGTAGTTGGGTGGGCTTATGTCTACCACCACTACATTACAAAAGCATTATTTTCGCAGTGACAGGGACATCACTACACCACAGCTCAGCCAATCAGCACAAAATATTTGTAAATTATATTCACAAATCTTCCTTGTGATTCATTCTACCTATTACCGAAAACCATACTGAAATCCTTAAAGCAATTCTTGAGATTTTGGACTGATTATGAATATGATGTCAGTTTGTAATGATGAAAAAATTGTAGGTCATGTATTAACAAATGGACAATTTTTTCCTTTACTTGTATTGAAAAATTTTGCTTCTTTCCAAATTTTATGATTATATGACATCTCAAAGTACCTATAGGTTTTGAATGAGTGAGTTTGCTACTTATAAAATATGTGACACAAATGGCTGATCTTTTGATTGCATTGACTCAGAAGCTTATTTATTTATTTATACTCCATCATGGTACTGTAGACCTTAGTATGTGATGAAGGTCAACTTGATACCACCACCCATTCCTGAGAAAACAGGTTCCTCTTTTTACAGATTGAGGTACAGTACCCGAATAATGGATCAGTTTATCAAATATGTTTATAACTGCTAAAATTAACAAAATTATTAATATGTTTATAATCAGTTTCAGTATTTTCAATTATCACTTGACAGTCAATATATGAGACAATGAACAGAAACAGCTCTCAAATATTAATTGAATGAATGCTGTATGTACACTTACACATGTAACATCAACTTTGATGACAGGAATAAGATCTCTCCAACTGTTTGACAAACCAGCAGTTTGATGTGGCAGTCTGCTATTATTGTCTCCTGCACCAGCACCTGTCTCATCTGCAGATCCACCAACTGCAATGTCCACTGTATCTGTAACATGAATTAAAGTCACAAAATGCCCCATGAAAACCTTTAGACATTTACAGAAGTGTTGGAATAATCCTGCTCACAAGTCAAATTTGTACTTCATACACAAGAAAAGGGTCAGCCCTACTGGAGTTTTACATTCTCGAATTCGTAACTGCTTTGAAGTATAAATGAAAAAATTATAAGGATCAAATCAACTGAGATAAAATGGTATATCACATTTCAAATATAATATCTACATACCTGAACCATTGGTTTCACTTCGTTGAAATATTTGTGAGTCCAAACCAAAGATTTTTTCAAGATTTGCATACAGTGAGGTTCGATTGTATACATGAAGTTCAAAGCCATTCAACATTACTGATAAACGGGTGTCAGAGTGAGACAAATCTGTAACATAATTTGAAAACCACTGTTAATATCCAAGAGAGTAGACACAGTAGTTAAAAGTTTTTCTATAAAAGGTGTCCCAGAGTATATTTCAGGTTTGATGTTAAGGTTAAAACTTACACTCTGCAGAGGTGCATCAAAAAATACATAAATATGTATTCAATATTGTCAGTAAATCAGTAAGAAAAAGAATGAAGATGTTCTGACATTTGTTAGAAATTGTCTAATATTTTCTAAAACAGATGTTAGCTCTTACTGTATGGAACTAGAATAGGTTTGAGCTGGATAAGGCTGAATGCAGAGGATATCAAAATTGTTAGCTTGTATAGATCTCGAAGTGGAGATGTAACGATATTCCTTGAAAAATTGTGCTACTTAAGAGGAAATTTTAAAATCTAATACAAAAGTCATTATCTTTGGGGATTTTAACATTGAAATCTCCTAAATTGATGCAGAGGGATAGCATCCCAGCTGCAACAAAACGTACCATATGATTTTAAGAAATTTACTCAGAGAAAAAAGTGGTTTTTGCACATCTTATTGTTTGGTATATTCACTTGATGAAGGGTTGATTTTATTTTCATTACTCATCACGGTTATTATGCAGCATTAAATTAAGTAAAGTATTGCAACACATTTTAAATAGTTTGTAGACAGTAAAAACACAATGCATGACCTTTGCTTTTAGAGAGATGAGATACTGAAAGTTTATTTCAAACTAAGATCATAACAATATCCCTTTAAATTGTCCAAATATTGGTTTCATATGCAACAGACAACTGACACCGCAGTCCCAATTTCTGTCCGAGCAGTCTTGCGGCCATTACAAAATACTTAACATTCCATTTGAAGAAAACTATTCAGTGAAGAATTTTTATTTTTGACACCGTAAGTCTGATATCTTCTCGCAATGAACAAATTTCTTTTTGTTATTTGTTATATGTGGTATATCAATGTCAGGAGCCTAATATCAAAGACAGTCAAGTCCACGTTTGATGTTTTTACAGGAGAGGCAGAAAACTGGAAAGCATAACAGAAAAATACTCGCACTTGCGAGATTTTTGTCTGCTCTCTTTTTTGTCAAAAAGGACTTTCAGTAAGTGGCAAAAATCAATTGTTAAGTCATTAAAATAAGTTAAAAGTTGGACTTGACCAACTTTGATATTAACCACTGAATTTGTTCACTTACTTCAATTAGTTTACAATCTGAGACTTATAACTTTTGTTTTAAGAATGATCCTACTGACAGTTAATATAAAATAAAAATACATCACAGATAGGCTATAAGGGCTTGAATAAAAATACTTACTGAATCATCACATGGATAAGTTCGCTGAGCTAAAAAACACTGGTTGAATTGGAATTGCAGTTTGGCAAGTGGACACTTGACACACCCCTTACCCAGTTCACTTCCTGAATTGTAATCCTGGGATTGTTTGTTAAGTCAGCACATTGCAGATGCTCATAAAGATGGTAGTAGTTTTGTGTGTGTGTGTGTGTGTGTGTGTGTGTGTGTGTGTGTGTGTGTGTGTGTGTCCATCGAGTTAACAGAATCTCTAGCTATGCTGAATAACTGTTGTTGTTGTGGCCTTCAGTCCGGAGACTGGTTTGATGCAGCTCTCCACAATACCCTATCCTGAGCAAGCCTCTTCATCTCCACATAAGAACAACAACCTACATCTGTCTGAATCTGCTTACTGTATCCATCTCTTGGTCTTCCCCTGCGATTTTTTCCCCACACACTTCCCTCCAATGCTAAATTCACAATTCCTTGATGTCTAAGAATGTGTCCTACCAATCTATCCCTTCTTTTAGTCAAGGTATGCCAGAAATTCCTTTTCTCCCCAATTCTGTTCAGTACCTCCTCATTAGTTACGTGATCCACCCACCTAATTTTCAGCATTCTTCTGTAGCACCAAATTTCAAAAGCCTCAATCCTCTTCCTGTCCGCACTGTTCATCGTCCATGTCTCACTCCCATACAAGGCAACACTCCATACAAATGCCTTCAGAAAGGACTTCCTTAGGTTTAAATCAATATTGGATGTTAACAAATTTCTCTTTTTCAATAATGCTTTTCTACCCATTGCCATTCTGCATTTTATATCCTCTGTACAGCGACCATCATTTGTTATTTTACTGCCCAAGTAACAAAACTCATCTACCTCCTTTATTGCTTCGTTTCCCAATCTAATTCCTTCAGCACCACCTGATTTTCTTACACTGCACTCCATTACCCTAGTCTTGCTCTTGTTAATGTTCATCTTATATGCACCTTTCAGCACACTGTCCATTCCGTTCAATTGCTCTTCCAGGTCCTTTGCTGTATCTGACAGAATTACTATGTCGTCGGCAAAACGCAATGTTTTTAATTCTTCACCCTGGACTTTAATTCCTTCTCCAAATTTCTCCTTGCTTTTCTTTATAGCTTGCTCAATGTACAAATTGAACAACAATGGAGAAAGACTACAACCCTGTCTTACTCCCTTTCCAACCCCTGCATCCCTTTCATGCCCTTCAACTCTGACAACCGCTGTCTGGTTTTTGTACAAGTTGTAAATAACATTACGTTCCCTATATTTTACTCCTGCTTGCTTCAGAACTTGAAAGAGTTTATTCCAATCAACATTGTCAAAAGCCTTCTCCAAATCTACAAAAGCTAGAAATGTAGGTTTGCCTTTTCTTAATCTATCTTCTAGGATAAGCCGTAAAGTGAGTATTGCCTCTCGTGTTCCTACCTTTCTCCTGAACCCAAACTGATCTTCCCCGAGGTCGGCTTCTACCAGCTTTTCCATCCTTCTGTATATAATTCGCATTAATATTTTGCAGCCATGACTTATTAAACTGATGGTTCTGTAGTTTTCACACCTGTCTGCACCTGCTTTCTTAGGGATGGGGATTATAACATTATTCTTAAAGTCTGAGGGTACTTCACCTGTCTCATACATCTTACACACCAGGTGAAACAATTTTGTCATGGCTGGTTCTCCCAGAGACTTCAGTAGCTCTGAGGGAATATCATCTACTCCAGGGGCCTTGTTTCGACTTAGGTCTTTCAGGGCTCTGTTAAATTCTTCTCTCAGTACAGTATCTCCTATTTCATCTTCATCTACATCCTCTTCCCTTTCTACAATATTGTCTCGAAGTTCATTTCCTTTGTAGAGCCCCTCTATATACTCTTTCCACCTTTCAGCTTTCCCTTCTTTGCTGAGAACTGGTTTTCCATCAGTGTCCTTGATATTCATAGAGCTGTTTTTCTTATCTCCAAATGTTTCTTTTATTTTCCTGTAGGCTGTATCTATTTTTCCCGTATTTATACATTCTTCTACATCCTTGCATTTGCCTTCTAGCCACTCCTGCTTAGCCATTTTGCACTTCCTGTCAATCTCATTTCTTAGTCGTCTGTACTCTATTTTGCCTGTTTCATTTACTGCATTTTTATATTTTCTCCTTTCATCGATTAAGCTGAATAACTACCACCAGTAAAAGAAAGGACAGTGAAGACAACAGCTCTGCCACTGCATAAACTTATATCCTGAAGCTTTTTTTTTTTACTATGGAGAGTTAAATTATGTCTTTAGTTAGTCTATGGAAAGGGCAAAGAACTAGTATACAATCCCAGTATAGCCCAAAGCTTTATCAGTTGATAGGATGTTCCAACACAATAAATGAACATTTTCTTCTTTTTTTTTACAACTGGCTTGATGAACAACAGTGATGACATTTGTTGGAGCTCACTGTAAACAGTTGTCATGACACAAAAAACGTCTGTTATGACAATCACACATTTACCACAATATCATGATGAAATATTCTAGATAGCTCTAATCTTCAAACAATTTGAAGCATGAAAAATAAGAAATTATTATGTACCTTCTGATACATCTTTCGGTACGTATGATCTCCACCAACGGAATATGAGCCAACCATCTTGAACTCTTACAGTATAATCATGTGTTATGTACACAATGTCTCTGAACATTATCTTTCCAGCCAAAGCATTGCAAGTAAATGATCCTAAAAAATACAAACATATTATATTACAGAAAATCTCCAAAAATTTATACAGTAAAAATAATAAACTATCACAAGACAATACATAAATTAGGCAGACCTTAAAGATGTTAGCATTTTAGATATCCTTGCAAAGAAAATTCATCTGCAACTCCCTTAACAAAACATAAATTTGCAAAAAAAAGAAGACCTTAGTGACTCTCCACATTGAGCTTTATAACCATCTCTACTTGCTCATAATCAATTAGCTGGTAAACAACACTTACCATTTCTACCCTGCATCATTACTGGTGACAAGAAATGGTGGATTTATGTTAACATAAGGAAAATAAAGGAATGGCTGAGCCCAAACAAAACAACAAATCCCTATAGAAAGAACTACACACATATGCGATGATGTGCTGTATTATGAATCGCTTTCCTGAGGTGTAACCATCACTGCTGGTATTTATGGTCATCAGCTAGGATGAATTGCAGACCCAATCTGACAAAAATGACCTGCTTACACCTGTTCCACAATAATGCCTGCCCACATTCCGCTAGACTCAAAAAGTACTACAGAGGGATTAGGTTACGAAGACATTCTACAATCACCTTATTCAACTGAACTTTCAACCACAGATTTTTACCTTTTACACTCTCTGTTGAACAACCTTCAAACAACTTCCTTTCTAGATGAAGTTACACCCAAAACATGGTTCAATATGTTCTTCAACTCAAAACCCCAAGATTTATAGAGTCATGGAATTGAAAAGTTACCCCAGACTGTTGAGATTGCACGATTTGATGACTAAAGTACATCTGTTATATGATTCTGTTGTGTTTATTATTATTAAACTTATGGTAAAATGCTACGAACTTTGTGCCAACATAATAAATATGGGTGACCAAAAAGGAAGTTGTAAGATGGGAGTCAATTGCACATAGGGAAAGTTAGTGTTTAATAGCGGTAAGACTATAGGCATTGGTGATATTAATGTAAAGGGACGTGGCACTGACAGTGAAAACCGGTTTATTTTCTTACAGCTTCTCCAATTGTTTAAAGGATAATACACCTATTCAAAATGAGTAAACATGTCACACACTTATCAATTACAACTAATTACATGTTACTTACCCACATGCATGTATCCATCTGTGATAAAGCGATTCAAAAGTCTTGTGATGAAATAACCAATTACTCTTGAATTATAATATGTGATGTAAACAACCCAAACAACAGAAGACAGAAGTGAACACAAAAGCCAAAAGAAATTTTTATCCATCGCAATTTCATCCAATTTGGTAGTTTGGTTCAAAAATGCTGGGCGGGGCTCGACCTCCATGGCATCCATATTGAATAACAGCATTGTAGTTGCAAAAGAAGTTGCTGTTGCCTATGAAGAAGAAAAATATATTAATGCTAATAACTATACAAGAGCCATGTATTACTTCACTTTGATCAAAATAATGGTCTATAATTTAAACAATAAATCCATTGAGGTCAAAAACTATAAAATTAATTAATGTTTGTTAGATCTTGTTTATCTATAGAATGTGTATTTCATCAAATCAAAGGTCATTAACAAGAGATACATGTAGCCATATAAATTAATTTTGGAATATAACCATTATTTATGTACAAGAAAGGAAACACTATAATACATTACTGGTAATTTATTTGGATGAATGCCTGCCAAGGTTACCCATATTACCCATTACACAGCCTGGCATTTGCTACATCAAATACACAGACAAAGAAAACATTTTATCACCATTACTTTGAATGTGTGGTGAGGTGTGGTATTATTTCTTTGGGCAGTGTTTTTCAACCTGTGGGTCACGACCCCCAGAGGGGTTGTCAAGTCTTGTTTGGGGGGGGGGGGGGGTGCTGTCACAGGAGGAAGTTGTTGCACCATAAAACAACCAGACCAGTACATGTCTGAATACTAACAGTTCTGTAATGGCAAAAACATATGCTCAAGAAAAGTAAAATGTATTCTATATTAAAATTACATCATTTCTTGTTGATTATCAATTCTCATTTGAATAGAACATTACAAATTGACTTTACACTGGGACCTTCCTCAACAACCATAATTCACTTCCGAACTTTACCAGAAATGTAAAACCTCATTATGCAATGTGTATATTTCCGTCAGGATTCATGTAAAATAGGATGTGATCCAGTCAGAAAATGGACCAAAAATTTATCCTATGATGGACAATACTGTACTGTTTTATTGTTTTTTGCAAAAAAAGTTGTAATGACAGAAGAAAATTAAAATTGTTGCCTTTGAAATTACAACATAGGCCTAGTTATTTTATGATTCAGGAAGAGGGTGGGGCACCAAAATATTTATCAACTGGAATATCTAAACCTATAATGAAATTTTTTAACAGTGATTATGTTTTCATGTGTATCATGGTGTATTATATACAGCTGGGAAAAAAAAGTGCACCCTGAAAAATGACGGGAGATGCCACTTGGGGGGATATTAGATATACTTATATGTTTTGGATTAATGATGGAAATGCTCCACAGAGATGATAAATTATTTTTCAAAAGAGACAGATTGGCTGGCCAGCATTTACCTTTTTGCTGTACCGCCAATAGGCACACACAGAAAGAAAAAAGGACAAAAATAAAACAAGCTTTCAGAACAGAGTTCCTTCTTCAGAGAGAACAGAAGAATAAAAGGTATGAGAAGCGAAGGGGAAGGTAATTCATGTCCTTTTTACTTTCTGTGTGTGACTATCAGCGGTACAGTACAAAGGTAAGTATTGACCAGCCAATCTATATCTTTTGGAAAATAATTTATCAACACTGAAATGGTTTCAATGTCATCTCTCAAAAGATATTGTAATAACATAAATGCCACACACATCTGTGTGTATCCTTTAATAGTGAATGTTTACAGCCATATGATTTAGCATGATATAAAGATGTGAAGCAAACGGGTGCCATGCCTCAGAAACACTCCAATAGTTTCTAAAGCCAGCTGGGCAAATTGAAAAAGAGGTCAAATAGTGGTCTTCTCAGTGGTGGAATGGTCCTTTCGAAGAATTGAGACATAAGTTGGACATGCTGCATCAGTTGTACAACAATGTTGGTTGCACATGAACATTCTCACACCCATAGACAAGGTTCTCGATGTCCATGCACCTTACATACACCAGGATGATCATATTTTAAAGGGCAGAAGTGGCAGAACACACAGCTACCACAGCACAGATAAGTAGGTTGTGAGCCCAGAAGCTCAACACAAACTGTTGTCAACCATTACTAGCAGTGCGACTCCGGACACGAACACCTCTAGTCCATCTTCCACTTACGCCAAAGCAAAGACGCACACAGCTCAACTACTGCTGTAAGAGGACCACTTGGAATATAGAATGACACACCATACTCTTCAGCGATGAAAGCAAATTCTACCTGCACACAAGTGATGGGCGTCTGCTCATATGATGCCAGACCTGGCGAACACTGTCCTCGGCCCATTTTCCCAAGACAAACTAGCCATACATCAGACCTTATGGTCTGGGATGCAATAGCTACAACTCTTTTCACCTTTAGTATGTGTAGAGGAAATGCTGACCAGCACTCATTACAAAAGACTATTGTATGACCCATTCTCTTGCCATTCTAAGTTATCCTGTATGTTCCATAAGCCTGAAATCTCTCTTTATTGAAATTCAATACCAAACAATTTCTTTTTTAATTTCAGTTACCATACTTCCCACAACCAAGAGTTCATTCATATTTTTTAAACCTGGCTGAAACCTGTATTATTCAGTAGCATGTATGGTCCCCTCCTTTTCTACAATCTGATGTTCTCCCCAAAACTTCTTTCCCAATGTTCATTTTCTTCCTTTTTCAACCTTTCGATTTACACTTGTCTCTGCTGTGTTTCAGTTAATTGACAAATAAAATGCAAAAATTAACTCTGCAACTACAGAGAGTTAATTTTCTAGTGAATAAAGATTGGGTTCAAATGTTTGTAAGGCTTATGGGACTTAACTGCAGAGTCATCAGTCCTAAACTTACCAACTACTTATGAACTAGCTTATACTAAAGACGGCACACACATCCATGCCCCAGGGGGGATTCGAACCCCCGACATGGAATGGCCTCATGCATTGTAGCATAGCACCTCAATGCGCGCGGCCTCTCCACAGCAGCAAGATTGGGTTCACCCGACTCATGTGTGCCCTATGGTTTTTTCTCTACAGTTAAGGGGCATATCTATCAATCTGCCAGATGATTGCACAAAGAATGTTATCCTAGTGATGAAAACACTCAGAAGGCCTCCAATAAGTCAAGTGATATGTGATTTACAATCAGGTAGAGTAGCAGCATCTTCACAAAATATTCTGTTACCATCATTAAAACTCATATTATGCAGTTTCTGACATGGTGATAATCAGTTTCTGACCCATTGTCTCATTTCCGGGAGGGCTGGGGGATGGGAGTGGGGGAGGAGTGTTAGCAGCATCACTTCACATCTAGCAGATATTTAACAATGTACAGTTTTTAGTGTACAAGAGAGTCCTTCATTTGGAAACATTTTTGTTTCACTTTTGGGATAAACAGCACTCTATTTGAATTTATATAAAACACAGTCTAGAGTGCATTGATTATTATTTGTGTCAAAATAAAAATCATTGGGCTCTAGACTGTTCTTTATATATAGATGTAGAGAAGTATTGCTGCTGCCCAAACTCAAGGTACTGTAGAAAGATGTGGACAATATTTCCATTGGGTTAAGAAATACCACCTCTCTCCTTGGAACTGAATAAACCCAAAGTAATGGTGATAAAAAACATATAGAATCATTTACAATCTGATTACAAAATTAGTGGTGAACATAAGAACATCACATTTTGGGATAATACCGATGATTTATATAAAAAGGGATGATAACGTAAAGTCAGTTTACCGAAGGTGAATGGAAAACTAAGATAGTTTGAAGTGGTTCCAGGAAATCATAGTGTGTATCTAATGGAAAGTGAAGATGAACTCCAGAAGCTCCTCTCCAATCTCAACTCTTTGGTCCCATCAGATTCACCTGGTCCTATTCCAAATCCCATGCCACTTTCCTCAATGTCGACCTCCATCTGTCCAACGGCCGACTTCACACACCTGTCCACATCAAACCTACCAATAAAAAACAGTACCTTCATTATGATAGCTGCCATCAATTCCATATCAAACAGTCCACTTCTTACAGCTTAGGTCTTTGTGGCAAACAAGTCTGCTCCAGCCCAGGAATCCCTGAACCAGTACACCAAAAACCTGATAACAGCTTTCACATCCCACAGCTACCCTCCTGATCTGGTACAGAAGCGAATTGCCAGGGCCACTTCCTCATCCTCCCAAACCCAGCACCTTCAACAGAAAACCCCAAAAGTGCCCCTCTTGTCACCGAATATTTTCCGGGACTGGATCAGACTCTGAATGTGGCTCTCCAGCAGGGACAAGACTTCCTTAAATCCTGCCCCAAAATGAGATCCATCCTTCATTACATCCTTCCCACTCTACCAAGAATGTATTTCCGCCACCCACCTAACCTTCGCAACCACCTAGTTCATCCCTATGAAATCCCCTAACCACCTTCCCTGCTCTCCGGCTCCTGCCCATGTAACCGTCCACAGTGTAAAACCTGTCCTATGCACCCTCCCATCAGCACTTCCTCCAGTCCCCATCAGCACTTCCTCCAGTCCTGTAAACTGAAAATTGTACATGACTAAGGGCAGAACCACTTGTGATATTCCCCACGTATTTACCAACTAACATGCCTGCACTGTGAAGTGTTCTATGTGGGAATGACCATCAAGAAACTGTCCATTCACATGGACAGACACAGACACAGTGTTTGTTGGTAATGAGGATCACCCTGTGGCTGCATGCCTTGGTGCAAAACCAGCACATCTTGGCACGGTGTTACACCGTCCGGGTTACCTAGATACTTCCCACTGACACCAAACTTTCAGGAATCCAGAGATGGGAACATCCCCTTCAGCATATTCTCTCTTCCCGTTGACCACCTGGTCTCAACGTCTGGTAATTTCAAATTCCCGCCCACCATTCAACAACATCTTTGCCCCTGATCTCTGGTCAGAGCCTCTGCCTCAACTGGCATCTCAGTCAAACTTCCTCACTTTTTACACGTCTGCCTTTGTGTGTGTGTGTGTGTGTGTGTGTGTGTGTGTGTGTGTGTAGTTTTGTTTACCTATCCTTTTTCAAAGAAGGCAAGTCTTTCCTCTCCCGGGATTGGAATGACTACTCACCCACCCCCTTAAAACCCGCATCCTTTCCTTTTCCCTCTCCTGCCCTAATTTACTTCTGAAGAAGCAACCCAGCGTTGTGAAAGCTCAGCATTTGTGTGTCTATGTGCATGTGTGTTTTTATTTTTATTTTTGTGTTTCTATCTACGTACCTGTGCTCTTTCGCCTGGTAAGTAGACCACATCTACTTCTTATATATATATTTCCTATTAGGAATTTGTTCCTCTATATCTTGGCACAGTGTTACACTGTCCGGGTTATCTGGATACTTCCCACCGACACCAACCTTTCAGAACTCCGGAGATGAGAACTTGTCCTTCAGCTTATTCTCGTTGCCCACCTGGCCTCAACCTCCACTAAATTCAAATTCCCCGCCCACCATCTTTAGCATCTTTGCCTTGGTTCTGTGGACAGAGACTCTGCCTCAAGTGGTATCTCTGTCCAACTTCTTTGCTTTTTACAAATGTCTGTCTAGCTGTGTTTGTGTTTGGATATGTGTGTGTGTGTGTGTGTGTGTGTGTGTGTGTGTGTGTGTGTGTGTGTGTGTGTATTTGTTTACCTTCCTTTTTTTCCCCTAAGGTAAGTCCTTCCACTCCTGGGATCGGAATGACTCCTTTTCCACTTCCTTAAAACCCATATCTTTCCCTTTCTCCTCTCCTTTCTTCCTCTTTTCCTGATGAAGCGACCAACGGTTGCGAAAGCTTGTATGTGTATGATTTTATTTGTGTCTGTCGACGAGCCTGTCCTTTGGGTAAATCATCCGTTTTTATAGATCCATTCTAAATGACATCCTTCCCACTCCACCAAGAGTGTCTTTCCGCCGCCCTCCTAACCTTCGTAACCTCCTAGTCCATCCCTATGAAATCTCCAAACCACCTTCCCTATCCTCTGGCTCCTACCCATGCAACCGCCCCCGTTGTAAAACCTGCCCTATGCACCCTTCCACCACCACTTACTCCAGTCCAGTAACCCGGAAGGTGTACACAATAAAGGGCAGAGCCACTTGCGATAGCACCCGCCTGCACTGTGAAGCGTTCTATGTGGGAATGACCAGCAACAAACTGTTCATTCGCATGAATGGTCACAGGCAGACAGTGTTTGTTGGTAATGAGGATCACCCTGTGGCTAAACACACCTTGGGGCACGGCCAGCACATCTTGGCGCAGTGTTACACCGTCCGGGTTATCTGGATACTTCCCACTGACACCAACCTTTCAGAACTCCAGAGATGGGAACTTGCCCTTCAGCTTATTCTCTCCTCCCGTTGCCCACCTGGTCTCAAGCTCCGCTAAATTAAAATTCCCGCCCACCATCTAGCATCTTTGCCTCGATTTTTTGGACAGAGCCTCTGCCTGAAGTGGTATCTCTGTCCAACTTCTTTGCTTTTTTACAAATGTCTGTCTAGATGTGTTTGTGTTTGGATATGTGTGAGTGTGTGTGTATTTATCTACCTTCCTTTTTGTCCCCTAAGGTAAGTCCTTCCACTCCTGAGATTGGAATGACTCCTTTTCCACTTCCTTAAAACCCATATCCTTCCCTTTCTCCTCCCCGTTTTTCCTCTTTTTCCTGAAGAAGCTGCCAGTGGTGGCGAAAGCTTATATGTGTGTTTGAGTGTGATTTTTATTTTTGTGTCTATCGACGAGCCGGTTCTTTTGGGTAAGTCATCCGTTTTCTATTTATATATATATACATAAAAAATAGATGAAGTACACTTACCAGGCGAAGGGGCACAGGCAGTAATAGCAACAAATAAACACACAGACACACACACACACACACACACACAAACGCAAGCTTTCGTAGCCTAGCTGCTTTGTCAGGCAGAAGGGAAGGAGAGGGAAAAGGAAATGATGAGGGTTTTAAGGGAGTGGATAAGGAGTCATTCCAATCCCGGGACAGGAAAGACTTACCTTGGGGGGAAAAAAGGAGGGTAAACAAATACACACACACACACACACATTTACACAGACGCAGTACACTTAGGCAGACATACTGTAGAACTCTATATATATATATATATATATATATATATATATATATATATATATACACACACACTTACCAGGCGAAGGAGCACAGGTAGTGATAGTAGCACAAACACCACACACACACACACACACACACACACACACACACACACACACACACACAAGGCAGACATATGCAAAATGCAAAGAGATTGGACAGAGATGCCAGCCGAGGCAGAGGTTCTGTCCAGAGATTGGAGGAAAAAATGTTGTAGAATCTTGGGCAGGAATTTCAAACTAACGAAGTTTGAAACCTGGTGCGCAACGGGAAGAGAGAATATGTTGAAGGGCAAGTTCCCATATCTGGAGTTCTTAAAGGTTGGTGTCAGTGTGAAGTATCCATATAACCCGGTCAGTTTAACACTGTCCCAAGATATGTTGACCATGCACCAAGGCATGCATAGCCACAGGGTGATCCTCATTACCAACAAACATTGTCTGTGTCCATTCACGCGAATGGACTGTTTGTTGCTGGTTATTCAGACATAGAAAGCTTCACAGTGCAGGCATATCAGCTGGTAAATCATGTGGGTGCTGTCGCAAGTGACTCTGCCAAGAACTCCCCTGGAGGTGTTTGCGGTCGAAATGTTGAGATCCTGCCGTTAACAAAGAATAGAGTTCTAGTCAGCAGCCGAGATGACCAGCTGAACTGTGAAGTGCTTCTCTGTCACAAAAAGCTGATCAATATAAAGAAGGAAAACTACACACCAGTAGCTATCATAAGCATTAATGGTGGTCGAGGAAAACTTTGGATCACTAATTTTAATGAGCAATCACAACTATCCCTAAAGGAATGTGTATTGGAACAGTTGAACCAGCCCGGAACAATGAGCTCAATGTCATAGATGAAGTCTCATGATCTGCTGTTACTGTCAACAACGTACTACTATGCGATTGCATATAGGGCCAATTCTGACCCAGGAGCAGGTGTTAACCATACTACACCAATTTTTAGGTGTATTCTGGGCCAAGCAGGAGAAGAGCTAGACGAAACAGGCCACGATAAAACACTGTATCAATACTGGAGATCATCCACTGATTAGTCGGCGTTCAAACAGGGTGTCACCAACTGAAACATGGATAATTCAGGAAGAAGTGGAGAAGATGTTGCACGATGACATCATTCAACATTCAGAGAGTCCCTGGTGATCTCTGGTGGTCCTCGTGAAGAAGAAGGATGGTACGTGGCATTTCTGCGTCGACTATTGGCAGCTGAACAAAATCACAAATAAGGATGTCTACCAATTGCCACGCATTGACGACACCTTAGAGTGAAACTTCCTGGCACATTAAAATTGTGCGCCAAAACCGGGACTTGAACCTGTGACCTTTGCCTTTCGTGGGAAAGCGCTCTACCCACTGAGCTATCCCGACACGACTCACGAAGCCGTCTCACAATTTCACTTCTGCCAGTACCTCGCCTCCTACTTTCCAAACTTCACAGAAGTTCTCCTGTGAAACTTGCAAGACTAGCACTCCTGGAAGAAAGGATATGGTGGAGACATGGCTTAGCCACAGCCTAAGGGATATTTCCAGAACAAAACTTTCACTTTCATATCAGTGCACACTCCGCTGCAGAGTGAAAGTTTCATTCTGGAAACATTCCTTAGGCTGTGGCTAAGCCATGTCTCCACCAACGTCTCCACCATATCCCTTCTTCCAGGAGAGCTAGTCTTGCAAGTTTCGCAGGAGAGCTTTTGTGAAGTTTGGAAAGTAGGAGGCGAGGTACTGGCGGAAGTAAAGTTGTGAGGCGGCATCGTGAGTTGTGTCGGGATAGCTCAGTGGGTAGAGCGCTTGCCTGCAAAAGCAAAGGTCCCAGGTTCGAGTCCCGTTTCCGGCACACAATTTTAATCTGCCAGGAAGTTTCATATCAGCGCACACTCCGCTGCAGAGTGAAAGTTTCATTCTGGATACCTTAGACTGCTTGAAAGGTGCTATATACTTCTCAACAATGGACATGCAGACAGGTTACTGGCAAATCAAGACTGAAGAAGCTGACAGGAGAAGACCGCTTTTATTACACCTGACAGCCTCTATGAATTCAAAGTCATGCCATTTGGAAAATGTAATGCCGCGGCCACATTCGAATGCATGTTGGGCAACTTGCTTTCACACCTGAAATGGATGACATGTCTTTGTTATCTACATGATATTGTCATTTTCTCAAGGATATTTGCAGAACATCTAAGCCGCCTGTAAACTTTGTTGAAGTTTGTTCAGGCAGCAGGACTCCGCCTCAACCCAAAGAAGTGCCTCTTTGCCACCCAAGGGATAAAAATCCTGGGGTACCTAATGAACGGAGATGGTGTTCTTCCTGATCCAGATAAAGTAAGGGCAGTCACAGAATTTCCAACTCCTCAGCACACCCGTAATGCGAAACGTTTCCGCGGGCTGTGCTCATACTACCGCCTTTTCATAAAAGGTTTTTGTAACAAGGCACATCCATTGCAAGAACTTCTGCAAGGAGATGCCAAGTTTTACTGGGATGAGACAAAAGAAAGAGCTTTCCAGGCACTTAAGGAGGCTCTTACTTCCGCACCAGTTCTAACTTTGTACATCGAGAATGCGGAAACTAAACTTCACACAAATGCTAGCAGTTATTGGAGTGGTGCAGTGCTTGTACAAATTCAGGAAGGTGCTCAAAAAGGTGATAGCCTATGCATCAAGAGTTCCCTCAAAGTCCGAGATAAACTACTCACCAACCAAGAAGGAGTGTCTCGCCATTATGTGGGCTATCACCATTCACCGTCATGACACACCACAATTCTTTACGTTGACTGACCAATTTTAAGGATCCATCGGGTGGAATAAGCAAGATAGCTGGCTCGCATACGGACACTAGACGCCCAGGAGAAGGACCACCAGCAGTATAGCAACAAGCGTTGGCCTGTTGTGTACAGCCCGGAAGATCTATTATGGATTTTTATGCCTGTATGGAAAGTTGGGCTATCAGAAAACTTAATGAAGTGATACTTTGGTCCATATCGTGTCATATGCCACCTGTCAATGTCACACACGAAGTCGAGGATTATGATCCATCTTCAAAACGAAGAGACTTAGTGCATGTCCTCTGTATGAAGCCTTACCACGATACCAAAGAACAGATAGACAAAAACAGCCTCTTGTTCAAGGACTTTGAAGACCATTATGTTAATGATGAAGCCACAAGATGAAGGTCTAGTGCCAGTAATCATCACCGTAAGGAAGGCATGCAGGCAGAATGGAAGGATTCTTCGTAACTGCCATATAGAGGTCCCATGACAAGATCCAGGACCCTGCAGTTGCTTCCATAGCGAATCTAATAGCAGGTCGCTGTTCTTTCAGGAAGGAGTCTCCAGCAGAACGCCTAGCGCAGAGTTAGCAACGCAGATCGCTGTGCCTGCAGTACCCAATTCAAATCTCGCCAAGGTCAGCAAAAATTAATTGCTTTGTATTTACTATTTCTACAATGTCCTACATGTTTCATACGTTTGATGTACTTGTACATTCTGGAAAATTCTTTTTATGTATAAATAGTGGAGTACTCGAAGGAGGAGGCAGTCTGTACTGAGTGTACGCTTGTGTTAGCAATAAATGTATTCTAAGTGTAAATTGTTGTGCTCTATTTACGACCAGCCTTCAAATTATGGACCACTTGCAATTTTCAATGTGACAATATGAATGAAAAACACCTTTTTTAAGCTGAACTGCAGGATCTGCCACTTTTTGTTCTTTGTAATGTAAAGGCACGAGCAGTCCTCATAGTGTAGATTCCGATACCATATTCCTACAACACAACCTGATTCCATTCCCATCTTTTTGTTCCATTTCTGTATTTATAGCATGGCTTGACTTTATGTATGTAATGAATTATGTATAGATCGTAATCAATGTAACTTAGTAGTATCCAAGTTATAGGATTACCACAGTTTAATAAATTATATACTATAGAACAATCTAGAATAACTATTGTTATGAATAATTGTTTAACATTGTTCCATAATCTACATTTTGCTTAATTGCAAACCAATTTCAGCAACATTAATCAAATATTTATTTATAAAACCGAAATAAGGATTGTGTATATTTGTTGCGTCTCCATTGTAATTCAGTTCGGACATATCGTTTTCATGTTAATTATGCATCTTGTACTTTATTATTCATTTCACCAGTTTTTACTGTTCTAAAAGTAATTAATAATGCAACTGTAAATTATTGTGACATTTGAAAACATGGTTCATTAATCTGTAACAGCAGTCACCCAAAGTTGTCTGTATTCTAGAAGATTTCATTGTTAAATCATCTCATAATTAATCACAATAATGACCTCATTTGTTGAAAAGTGATATAACAATCATCTTTGCGCCCAAATGAGGCAGTACCTAGTATGTATCTAGTGTGTATCAAGTTAATGATGAGATTGTGATTGTTAGTGAAAACGTTTCTCAGCAATAAAGGAACGTAAGTCAGAATTACTCATTTTTATTGAGGACCCCCACATAAGCATAAATCATTAACTACAAAGATAGGATAATTACATCTTTCAGTATTTGTATTTCCTCTTGTATCTATAACAGTTGTTACCTTTTTTTATCTTCCATGATTTTCCAATTCACTACCTGAACAACTGAAATTCTCTTTATAAATAAAAGAACCTCTGCCACCAGTTAATATTTTGACCACTATACAGTTCACAAAATTTTTTATGCAGTTTGATATTAATATATTCTGAAATTCTTTTCCTTTCTCCCCCTTTATAGTGGTACTTCATTGCTCAAAAATAAGCACTTAGCTAATTATTTCGCCTCTGTAAATTCTGAAGTTAAAGTGTGTAAATTTTCATTACAAAAAGTATATTTGAACTGTATATTCCGAAGCATTAAAAACAAATGCACAATCTTCTTTAGGTAAGTGGCAGTGTAGTGTGCTGTTGTTGGCAATGACAGTTAAATGTTCTTTGAAAACCCAATCACGTATATTGAGGGGAATCATTTAATAAATAATCAATACTGTTCCAGTTAGCAAATCCATTATACTCGCACAATGCATACATTTTGTTGTCGATGTTATCAAACGAACATATTTGGTTCCATAGAAAGTTATTTGGAGTGATTAAGATAAATGGGGTGTGTAATATACGCATAATCTAATGACATGACACAGAACACTGTAGCTGTCTAAGGTTGCTTGCAGACAATGCAATGACATACAGGGAGCAATGACCATTCATCAAAAAATGTAATAATGAAATACACAAATATTTCACCTGTAGGGAGTAACTTTAGACTCCATGACGGATCAGACATTTTGATCTGTCACTTTGCAGGGCAAATGAACAGACAAAATCCTAATTTTCCTGCTGGAAACTGCCAAATTTATCGACATCAGACATTCGTTTACATAACTTATTGCAATTACACTGAGTTAAAATTGCTTTCCTACTCTTGCTGCTTTGACTCCTGACACATAGATCTTGCATTGTACCACATTGTCTTCATTATCTCTCCTTACCTGAACTTCATTAACAACTAAAACAACTAACACCATCTTACTTTCAGCTTCTGCCAGCTCTAATTTCTTCCATGTGTAGCCGCAAATTATGTTAACAGCTCCCCATCTCAACTAATATCATATCTGAAGATTCCCTGGTCTGTCAATTAGAGGTGGGACTCAAGTCACCACCATAGGTCTAAGGTGTTTTGATCTAATTGTTGCCACCATCAGATAAAAGTACCTGGGAGGCAATTTGCTAGCCTTACTTACCAAGTTTCCCACTGGATATATACAAATATACGGGTCAAATAAATAATACAGTGAGGACAGTTTACAACTCACCGCAAAGACGTGGCGACGAGCTGCGACAGGCACATACAAAAGACACACACATACAACACATTCAGCTATCGCCCATGGCCTTCTTCAGAAAATAGAGCACTCACGCAATCACACAGGCACACAACACAGTCATACAACTATTTTCTGAAGAAGGCCATGGCCGATAGCTGAATGTGTTGTATGTGTGTGTCTTTTGTATGTGCCTGTCGCACACAAGTGTGGCAGTCGGAGGTGATGGTTGTATGACTGTGTTGTGTGCCTGTGTGATTGCGTGAGTGCTCTATTTTCTGAAGAAGGCCATGGCCGATAGCTGAATGTGTTGTATGTGTGTGTCTTTTGTATGTGCCTGTCGCAGCTCGTCGCCACGTCTTTGCGGTGAGTTGTAAACTGTCCTCACTATATTATTTATTCCAACCTGGACTTTCCATTATTATAAATATACGGGTCATTTATACGACACCATTCCACCTGTCGCCATATTGTATTGTACATCATCACACACGTGATAGTGTTTATTTATAGGTGGCATGTGTAAGTATCAAGTGGCCCTGTCTTGTGGTGGATGGTTTTAGAATGGGTATTTTGGCGTACAGTCAATTGTCTTTGTGTTGTCATATTTGTGGTTAAAGTATTTGCTATTGAGCTATTGGGCAGTGAGTGCAATATCAGTACTGTCACTTATTGTTTTAGTGATTGAGTGGTTAAGGATTGTATAATGCTTATTTTGCAAATATTCGTTTGTTTGTTAGGTATGGATATAGCAGAAAAGTTTACTTCTCATTCGTTGTGTTTCGCAAAGGGCAAGAGGCCTCAGGATGTGATTAATTTTTTGCAAAACTTTGGACAAATGACAGAGCATTTGTGGTGCTCCAAATGCATGGAGCCGATGAAGAGTCCCAGCGTCGCAGACCAAGGACCTCTGCATGTGGCACTATAGGTGCGATAATTGCTGGCGCTCAATTCGTAGAGGTACCTGGTTCGAGAAATCAAAGTTGGCTTTAAATGTTATTGTCCTTTTAATCTATTATTTTTGTTACCTTTCGTCTGAAGAATTTTGTGCGCATGAGATAGCACTGACTGTGAAAATTATTGTTGACTGGTATTCTTTTTGTAGGGATGTTTGTGTCAAGTTTGTAAATTATAGGGGGAAATTGGGGGTCCTGAAGTCACTGTTGAAATTGACAAGTCTATTTCGGAAAAAAGAAATATGGAAAGGGTGGGCTGGGTAGTGGTTTATGGGTGTGGGGGCGGGGGAGGTGCTGGGGTGGGGGGGGGGGCTCTTGTGTCAGGGGCTGGGGTTTTACATATGGTTTAAAGGGTTGTGGAAAATAGGAAAAAGGGAGTTTTGTTGGGGTTAATTGAAGATGGTTCTACTATAATGCCAGATGTTTTTTTGTAAAATAAAAAATAAAGAAGGGGTTAGGGAAGAGGGGTTATATCATTTAGTTGTAAATCATCGGACTGAATTTAAAAATTATTCCACAGGGGCATGTACGAATGCTAGGGAGGGGAATGGGGGGCTGTAAAAACTGTCATAGGGAGGGGGAAGCAGCGCTCTTCTGTTTTGCAGTCTCATCTTGAGGAGTACTGCTGGCAGATGAGTGCCACAGGTAATTTCGTTTTCTTATGGGTGCTGTGGGGAAGATGTATAGACCAAAGGTTGAGAATTAAGTAGGTTGGTTGGAGGGTTTGGGGGAGGGAGGGTTATATGGTTGGGATTTGGTTGTTGTGGATATATTAAGCCTGGGTGGTCTTTGTTTTTTGGGTGGGGCAGAGGGTAATTATGATTTTGTGTGAGTGTCTGTATATATCATGGAATGATTTTTTTTATTAGTTTGATTTTTGTGCTGGTGCTGGTGCTAGTTGGCGAATTCTGCATAACGTTCAGATTATAGATTACAATTTTATGTTTAAAAAGTGATCTATAGCTTCACTCTAATAGTGAGGTACAGGATCACAGAGAGGTTTCTTTTCACAAGTGACCACCGAACGAGCAAAGTTTTTTGACCGAGTCCTGTGATCGATGGTTACATTCTATTGTTGTAATCTGTAATTTACGAGTATAACCACAGATTATTTATTATGTACAAATCATTAGTATTAAGGTATTATCCCATATACATGTTATTCCGACATGTTGATGCCATGGATCCAAGCAGACCGGTTGATTCGCATCGTGAAATAATGCCCTTGAATTAGTATCGCCATCCTCATTTTAGCTGTACTATAGGTCAATTTTAGTATTTAGTACCATTTTAATGGAATTGGGATGTTTTTGATTGGTGGTGTTTTCTTGTTTTTAACTGTAGTATAGGTTAATTGAAGTATATGATACTATTTTTATGCTATATGTACAACAGCACTGATTGGTATGACTTTCTTCATTTGATTTTTATATCATGTACTATTGGATTCCATGCATAGTTTTTAGATTGTTTTCGTTTTTTAATTTTTCTTATTTTTGTGTGCTTTTAAATTTTTATTTTTTTTTTTATTTGGGTTGGCTTTCTGTCATATTTTTCAGCATAGAATGTCCCAGCCAATAACACACACATTCGATGCTTGTCTCGTTAGTGTTATTTTACACTAATTTTTGCATGTTTTGTGCTTTCATCGCCATATTGGCTACGAGTACATACACCATTGCCGCCATATTGATGATGTTACGGGTCAAAGCAGACAGGAGTCAGTTGTATTGTCAAATAAACTATGCTGCAATCAGTGAGAGCTGTATATATTGGGGTAATTCCATGTCAAATCAACACACCTATTCAGATATTAATAAAATTTGGTACACTGGATTTAGGGGTTCACAGTAGGACAAATTCCAAATTTCAAAATTTTATCTCAAACAGTTTTGAAAATAAGGCTGGGTAAAGGTTTTCAAAAAATGGTCAATCAAGCTGCGGGAAAACATTACAATGATCATAAGACTTCTCCTGTTTACATTAGAAGCACGGGAAAAGTGTCATTTTTTAGCATTTTTAATGGCCTTGCCAGTGATGTATAACACATTATAGGCTATGACAACATTATTATTTTTTTAAATTGTACCAAAAAAACGAAAGCCGGTCCTTCGCCTGGAAAGATTATGACGACGACGGTCTTTTGGAATTAGTTAGGGATACTCCCATGAACCACAGATATAGCCGAAGTGGGGTGGCTTCCGTGCCTCAACAATACAGATAGCCGTACCGTAGGTGCAACCACAGCGGAGGGGTATCTGTGGAAAGTCCAGACAAACGTGTGGTTCCTGAAGAGGGGCAGCAGCCTTTTCAGTAGTTACAGGGGCAACAGTTTGGATGATTGACTGAGCTGGCCTTGCAACATCAGCTAATGTGGCTTTGCCACACAGTTACTGCGAACGGCTGAAAGCAAGGGGAAACTACAGCCATTACTTTTCCCGAGGACATGCAGCTTTACTGTATGAACAGATGATGATGCCATCCTCTTGGGTAAAATATTCCGGAGGTAAAATAGTCCCCCATTCGGATCTCCGGGCGGGGACTACTCAGGAGGATGTTGTCATCAGGAAAGACAATACTGGCATTCTACAGATCGAAGTGTGGAATGTTAGCTCCCTTAATCGGATAGGGAGGTTAGAAAATTTAAAAAAGGAAATGGATAGGTTGAAGTTAGATATAGTGGGGATTAGTGAAGTTCGGTGGAAAGGGGAACAGGATTTCTGGTCAGGTGTGTACAGGATTATAAATACAAAATCAGTTGGGGTATTACAGGAGTAGGTCTGATAATGAATAAGAAAATAGGAATGCGGGTAAACTACTATGAGCAACACAGTGATCGCATTATCACAGTCAAGATAGATACGAAGCCAACACCTACCACAGTAATACAGGTTTATATGCCAACTAGCTCTGGTGATGATGAGGAGATCGAAGAAATATATGAGGAGCTAAAGGATATTATTCAGACAATTAAGGGAGAGGAAAACTTAATTGTTATGGGAGAGTGGAATTCAGTTGTAGGACAAGGAAGGGAAGGGAAGATAGTAAGTGAATATGGTCTGGGCACAAGGAATGAAAGAGAAAGCTGCCTGGTAGAATTTTGCATAGAACATAACTTAGTTATAACAAACACCTGGTTTAAGAATCATGAAAGAAGGTTGTATACATGGAAGAGACCAGGAGACACTGGGAGATACCAGATAGATTTTATAATGTTAAGACATAGATTTCGGAACCAGGTTTTAAACTATAAGACATATCCAGGGGCCGATATATACTCTGACCATAACTTATTGGTCATGAATTGTAGGCTGAAACTGAAAAAACTGCAGAAAGGTAGGAAAATAAGGAGATGGGACTTGGATAAATTGAGGGCACCTGAAGTTCTTCAGAATTTCAGAGGGTGCTTTAGGCAACAACTGACAGAAATAGGAAAAAATAAAACAGTAGAGGAGGAATAGGTAGCATTGAGAGATGAAATAGTGAAGGTAGCAGAGGACAAAAAAGGTAGGAAAGCAAGACCTACAAAAAATCCTTGGATATCACAGGAAATAGTAAATTTAATTGATGAAAGAAGAAAATATAAAAATGCAGTAAATGAAACAGGCAAAATGGAGAACAGAAGACTAAGAAATGAGATTGAGAGGAAGTGCAAAATGGCTAAGCAGGAGTGGCTAGAATGCAAATGCAAGGATGTAGAAGAATGTATAAATAGGGGAAAAATACATACAGCCTACAGGAAAATAAAAGAAACATTTGGAGATAAGAAAAACAGCTCTATGAATATCAAGAACACAGATGGAAAACCAGTTCTCAGCAAAGAAGGGAAAGCTGAAAGGTGGAAACAGTATATAGAGAAGCTCTACGAATGAAATGAACTTGGAGACAATGTTGTAGGAAGGGAGGAAGAAGTAGATTAGGATGAAATAGGAGATACTATACTGAGAGATGAATTTGACAGAGCCCTGAAAGACCTAAGTCGAAACAAGACCCCTGGAGTAGATGACATTCCCTCAGAGCTACTTAAGTCTCTGGGAGAACCAGCCATGACAAAACTGTTTCACCTGGTGTGTAAGATGTATGAGACGGGCGAAGTACCCTCAGACTTTAAGAAAAATGTCATAATCCCCATTACAAAGAAAGCAGGTGCAGACAGGTGTGAAAATTACAGAACCATCAGTTTAATAAGTCATGGTTGCAAAATATTAGCACAAATTATTTACAGAAGGATGGAAAAGCTGGTAGAAGCGGACCTCGGGGAGGATCAGTTTGGGTTCAGCAGAAATGTAGGAACATGCAGGCAATACTCACTTTACAGCTTATCCTAGAAGATAGATTAAGGAAAGGCAAACCTACATTTCTAGCTTTTGTAGATTTTGACAATGTTGATTGGAATAAACTCTTTCAAGTTCTGAAGCAAGCAGGAGTAAAATATAGGGAGCGTAAGGTTATTTACAACTTGTACAAAAACCAGACAGGAGTTGGTAGAGTTGAAGGGCATGAAAAGGATGCAGTGGTTGGGACGGGAGTAAGACAGGGTTGTAGCCTTTCTCCAATGTTATTCAATTTGAACATTGAGCAAGCTATAAAGGAAAACGAGAAATTTATAGAAGGAATTAAAGTTTAGGGTGAAGAATTAAAAACATTGCGTTTTGCCGATGACACAGTAATTCTGTCAGAGACGGCAAAGGACCTAGAATAGCAGTTGAACGGAATGGGCAGTGTGCTAAAAGGTGCATATAAGATGAACATTAACAAGAGTAAAACAAGGGTAATGAGTGCAGTCTAAGAAAATCAGGTGATGCTGAAGGAATTAGTTTAGGCAACGAAACAATAAAGGAGGTAGATGAGTTTTGTTACTTGGGCAGTAAAATAACAAATGATGGTCGCAGTACAGAGGATATAAAATGCAGAATGGCAATGGGTAGAAAAGCGTTCTTGAAAAAGAGACATTTATTAACCTCGAATATTGGTTTAAGCCTAAGGAAGTCCTTTCTGAAGGCATTTGTGTGGAGTGTTGCCTTGTATGGGAGTGAAGCATGGACGATAAACAGTGTGGACAGGAAGAGGATAGAGGCTTTTGAAATGTGGTGCTACTGAAGAATGCTGAAGATTAGGTGGGTGGATCGCATAACTAATGAAGAGGTACTGAACAGAATTGGGGAGGAAAGGAATTTCTGGCATATTTTGACTAAAAGAAGGGATCGACTGGTAAGACACATTCTTAGACATCAAGGAATCGTGAATTTAGCATTGGAGGGAAGTGTGTGGGGTAAAAACCACAGAGGAAGACCAAGAGATGGATACAGTAAGCAGATTCAGACAGATGTTGGTTGCCGTTCTGATGTGGAGTTAAAGAGGCTTGCTCAGGATAGGGTGTTGTGGAGAGCTGCATCAAACCAGTCTCCAGACTGAAGACCACAATAACAACAACAACAATTAAATTTTGAAATTTAAATATTTTTTAAAAACACTATATTTCAAAAAAATATATAACATAAGACATATCATCACTAATTTATATGCTAAGTTTGGTTACAGGATTGCAATGGGTTCATAGTCAAAATAATTTAAAACTGAAGGGTGGTTTTGGACTAAATTGGTATTTTCATATATAGAAGCTTCATACTTAAATGTATGAAATGAAACCAAAAGTGTCCATAAAATCTTAAACACATTGTAATATCATTATCTTAATGACAAAGTGTAACTGAAGTATAATAATGGAAAGTTCAGGTTGGAATTAATAATATAGTAATATAGTAAGGACAGTTTACAACTCACCACAAAGACATGGCGATGAGCTGCGACAGGCACATACAAAAGACACACTCATACAACACTTTCAGCTATCGGCCATGGCCTTCCTCAAAAAATAGAACACTCACACAATCATACAGGCACACAACACAGTCATACAACCATCACCTCCATGTATATACGTATATATGTAATTAATCTTAATGCAGTCTGTCCAGTCATGACTGGTAAATGACGCAGATCTAATAATAAAGTAATAAGGTTTATGTTTTGAGTAGCTCAAGTTACTTGTTATATAATGGCATGGCAATGTTCGCTACAGCCACTGCATGCAACATAACGAAAATGTTTTGTTATAAAATCTTCAATTTATGATTACAGTTCATATATTGAGTGGACAAGTGTATACACAAAAACCTGTCAACCATAAAGCACGAACAACTTTATTATTTACTTCAAGCTGCTTCATAGTAACAAAAAAACAGAATAAAATATAAGATCTATCTGCATCCTGTCAGAATTTATTTTAACACATTGCTCTGGGCACTTCTGTGGGCCTCATGTAAGGTTTCTTTTTCAGCTACGTATGAAAATGTCTATTGTGAAGTCAAAACATCTGTTATGGGTTAATATCTGTTTGGATGTCTCCAATTGTGCCACGACTGGTCAGCTGCAGCGATTGTCAACATCAACACACTACACTAAGACATGGTAAATAAACTTTTACATCTTTGAGACACTAAAGGTCAAAGATAAATGTCACTGACCTTAATTGTATACACTGGCCAAATTGTATATTATTTAGAAGAATTCTTGGACCTTTCCGAAAACTGTCACAGACCTATTTCTATTAGAACCAGCCTTTCTGTAAGGACTGTTTTCTAATTTACTAAAAATCAGACATGGTAAGACTGAAAGAATATTTTTCTATGATTTGACATTGGTCAGATAAAATAAAAATGCCTTGTATAAGCACAACACTGAATTAGTGCTGTGAGTTAAGAACAGTGTATTGGTTTTACAGAACTTTACAGTTCCCAGCCGTTTTAATTTGCTATAAAATGACCCTTATAATGCTCAATTACAGGCAATGAGAAGCAATTTCCAGATGTAGGCCTAGTATTAATGTGAAAAGATTATCCATAAACATACAAACTGCCTCTGTGTACAACTGGGTTAAAAAACCTTGCCAATCCTCGAACATAATATTACATCACTTTCTAGGCTACCGGAAACAGAATAATATAAGGTGAAAAATACGTCTGCACAGTCAAAAGTTATGCGAAAAATGTCATCCCATGACCAACACATAGTTGCAACTCCATCTATCATAAACCTTTCAACTTCCATCTGAATACTGTATCAGAAAATCGTGTGAAGTTTTTAATTCATTCAACCTAAAGGGCCTTTGACGTTTGTTCCTCCTTTCAAATATCGTAACGTTGTTACCAAAGAGAAAAGAATCATGTTAATATTACAGATTCAACCTATTATTTCCACGGCAACAGCACAAGAAAATACGAAAAAATTTCCCAAATACGTCACCTAGACCATCATGAATTGTTACCACTCATCTACTGCAAGAAAATACAAGGAGAGAAATTCTATATTCAGTAACTTGCCAACTGTAAGCTGAGCCTGCATACTGATTTACGCGCATATGCAGTACATTCCTTGGGAGATAATTTACAGAATGGTAGAACAAGTTTACCCACAATCCGAGCTTATGTAAAATGGTAGAAAAATACACGCAATACAACTGTCAAGTTACAACAGTTACTAATCAGTACAGTGACATTACAACAAAGGTAAATAGTACGTACGGTAGTGTAAATAAGAAGCTACTGGTTTCTACATCTTGAAGTGCAACAGAAAAGGTTGTTCTTATTTCTTTGTTGTCAATGTTCTATTAATTTTTTTTACTTTATACCGTATTTGACAACCGTTCAACCCATCTGTAATCAATACAAAATAATCACTCTGACGTTTATCAACTCGTAGTCTCGTAGTTCTAAACTTCCCCTCTTACTACAGAAATCGACTCTGAAAACATCCGAACCATATACGAGGTCGATACGCTTATGACTCCGAAAATTGCTCAATATATGAAAAACATACAACAAAATGTAAGCCCTACCTGCCCCCGAAGAAATTGCAACCATTTTCTAAGGAAATTACCAAATTTTGTCCTCACCACCAGTTATCGCGATAATTTAAAAATTGGAAGACAATATAAGCTAATTCGTAACCAAAAAAATATTCAAATGTTTGTACAGCTTATGGGACTTAACTACGGGGCCATCAGTACCTAAACTTACAAACTACTTATGAAGTAGCTTACACTAAGGACGGCACAAATATCCACGCCCGAGGGGGGATTCGAACCCCCGACCGTTGTGGCCGTTTGGACCATGACCGGCAGGGGGGGGGGAGGGGGACTGATGACCTCCGTAGTTTTGTCCCCCTAAAACAACCAAACAACAACAACAACAACAACAACAACCGTGACTGGCGCGCCGCAATACCCTCGGCCACCGTGGCCGGCAATTCGTAACCATCACGTCAAGGTGTCATGAGTTAACATACATTATGAAAGAAGTCATAATTTTATTTGGTTTATTGATCTTCCACGGCCACCTTAATATGTTGGCCATGGTTATACAGAATTTAGTTGAAAATTTCAAATATTTGTAAAGCTCATGCAACTTAACAGCAAGCTCATCAGTCCCCAAAACTTACAAACTATAAATGAACTGCCTTATACTAAAGACAGCACAAACTGTTGTGTGGTAGTTAAAATAAATACAATACTAGTGTATCTGATATTTAATTTTTTTTATTGTTTAAATTCACATTTCACTAATTACTACACATACAGACATAAAACAACTGATCACTGGAACTCATATACTCACTCTAGCATGGAACATAAATAAACACTAAGAATAATTAATAATTTACAGCACTGTATGTAACACAATAATTATTATTTGGAATGCTGTAGATTGGGAACTTAAACCAACCCTACATCATCATCACCTTAGTTTCGAAATCAGTTACTTGTATTTTTCATGAAACTTTACAATTCGACCACATCTGATAACTTCATGTGAGGAAACTCTTGAAGATGTAGCTCCTTCATTCATAGGCGAAGTAGTGTGTAATGTTTCTTGCACATCACTGGTGTCTGAGTTCACAAGCATGTAGGCCGATTTTAGTCTTTCAACTAAAATGTTAGTTGCCACATCCTTAATTTTTACAGTAAAATATTTATTTTCTCGCTCCAGGACTTCATGTGGGCATTCATAGGAAGGTACTAGTTTAGCTTTTACTTTATCATTCCACACAAATACATGAGTTGTTTTATAAAGATCTTTACTAATAAATGGTGTTTCCCTCACCTTGTATACATATTCAGTAGGACGTAACTTATCCACATGTTGGCGTAACTGTAAAGTGAATGCTGGTCGATTTTCTAGTTGATTGTATCTTCTTGAACACAAAAAAATCACCAGGCAATGTTACAGTTGTACCATATAACATCTGTGCTGCTGTTGAGTTATTTTCTTCTCTCACACAGCAACGCAGTCCTAGGAGAATAGTAGGAATAATATCACACCATTTATTTTTGCCAGTTGCTATAATATCTGCCTTCAATGTTCGATGGAACCTTTCAATCTTACCATTTGCTGGAGGATGATATGCAGTTGTTTGTATTAGGTTAGAACCACAAATATGAGCTAATGCACTGAACAACTCAATGAAACTGTGCTCCTCGGTCTTTTACTATTTGATTCAGTACTCCAAATCTAGTTATCCAAAAGTTACAAAATGCTCTTGCCACTGTTTCTGCTTGAACATCACGTAATGGAATGACTTCTGAAGTTACTGAAGCGCTCAATGCACGTTAAACAGCAAAGAAATTCATCTGATGGAGGTAGTTGACCTGTTATCTCAATATGTACAACCTTGAAATGTCGATCTGTGCTTGGAAACTGGCAAAGAGGAGATTTAATATGTCTACTTACTTTGTTCTATTGGGAACCTATTCATGATTTTGCCCATTTCTGAATGTCTTGCTTGATCATCAAAATATCCACGGGTGTTCTGACGGCCTATAATGTCCAATGGGCACAATATTTCGGCGATCATACATGTCACCATCAACAGGTGAACTGACGGACTGAGCTTCTGGAAATGCCCTAGAACGTACGGCGGCTCGAAGGGAACTGGGTTCTAGCCTGGTAGCGGGCGATTAAAAAACCCTCGGCCCGTGCAGTGTCCCCTCTGTGGTCCGCGCCCCACTCCGCGGTCGCGTAGTGGAACCAATTGCGACGGCGTCTGAGATGACATCAATGTGAGGGCTCTGTTCGCCGTGGTCGTCACTACTCTATGTTTGCTATATTTACTCTTAATTAACCCAATCGCTGGTTCTCAAGCTTTGCTAAGATTGTAGCCACAGTCACGGTTTATGAGGTCATCACTAGTGCGAATTTCAATTACCTCTCTGACGACGCAGTCCCAGACGTCTGTACCAGAATCCTAGTGCGTTCATACTCCATCGCGTGATTCTCCAACGAACGATGTTAAGCGAGTGCCGACTTGCTCGGATACATCAATCGTGTTTGCCTCTGGTGTTCAAGGCATCAATTGCTGACGGTACGCATCGTCTGTCCAATATATGACTTTCCACACTGACACAGAATCTGGTACATGCCGGCCTTCCTCAAACCGAGATCATGTTTGGCGCTCCCCACCAGTGCACGAATTTTATTCGGCGGACAAAAGACAGTTCCAACCTAGTGTTTCTTCAAAATGTGGGCGACCTTCCCCGAGAGTGCGCCGGTATATGAAATAAACGCAGTGCCTACCTCCTCCCTGGTGTTTTCATCTGCTTCCACATGTTGTGCTGTAGTGGTTGGGCGAAGAGCCAGCTGAATCTGCCACTCTTATTACCCATTTTATCGGAATACAGTTCTCAGGTGTTCCAATTCACGGCGTCGGAGATAGTACGTGCCATATGTACTAGAGTTTTAGGTACCCCATTCCTCTGTGACGGGTGGTTACAATTGTCTGCATGTAAATACATGTATTCCGATACACACCATGACCCAGGGTGCCATCAGCTCTTCCCTTGACCAAGACTTCAAAAATGGAAATTTACCCTCGGTTTGAGTCTCCTTAGTAAATTTGATGTTGGGGTGTATGGAGTTCACCTGATGATGGCGACATGTATGATCGAAATATTGTGCCCGTTGGACACTATAGACCGGCAGTACACCTGTGGATATTTTGATGATCAAATACGCCAGGAGAAACTCTAGAATCACATCTTGCTTTATGTTTGACCAAATGAATCTACATGTGAGTAACTTTACAGAAGACTGAATCCCAGGATGTGTCATATTGTGATAATGATGAAAAACGGAATATCTAAATTGTTGAGGGATGTCAAGTGGAATGTTACTTTTTGAATCATTACACCATAACAATCTTCCACAAGGAGTTTCATGTTGTGTAAACTTCAGTGAAGTATTAGGACTCAATCGAAGATTGTCGATTTCTTCATCCTTCACTTCAGCATCTGCTATTTTTTCATAATCATTTGGTACTATTTCTTCCAGTCTAGACAGAATTTATAGCCACAGTATTGTCTTTACCAGAAATGTGTCTAATATCTGTTCGAAACTGAGATAAGTACTGTAAATGATGAAATTGCATAGGTGTTGCCTTTTCATTTTCTGTCTAAAACTGTAAGTCAATGGAGCATGGGCAGTATTCACTGTGAATGATCATCCATCAAGAAGCTATTTAAAATACTTTATAGGCATGTACATGCTGAGAAGTTCCCTATCACATGTTGAAAGACGATCGTCTGTCGTCTTCCATATATATTTATATAGTTTCTGTAAAGTTATAATTTATTTAATGTTGTTAAATTATCATTTTGTTAAAACTTGAACCCCACTCTTTTCAGGGCTTGAGGAATAAAATTTTTATTTCATGTGTTAGAATATTAGTTAATATTGTGAGGTTTTTCTAATTTTGTTATGTTAATAATTTATTATTATATTGTGATACTTGAGTTTCTCCCGGCATATTTGATAATCGAAATATCCACGAGTGTACTGCCGGTCCATAGTGTCCAACGGGCACAATATTTCGGCGATCATACTTGTTGCCATCAGCAGGTGAACTGATGGACTGAGCTCCCGGAAACGCACCAGCATGGAGATCCGCAGGCTGTGGTGGCTCGAGGGACACTGGGTTCTAGCCTGGTAGTGGGCGATTTAAATACCCTCGGCCCATGCAGTGCCCCCTCTGTGATCTGCGCCCTGCGCCGCGGTCGCGCAGTGGAACCGATTGCGACGGCGTCTGAGATTACGATGATGTGAGGGCTCTGTTCACTGTGGTCGTCACTACGCTACGTTTGCTAGATTTACTCTTAATTAACCCAATCGCTGGTACCCAAGCTTTGCTGAGATAATAGCCACAGTCACGGTTTATGAGGTCGTCACTAGTGCGAATTTCAATTACCTCTCTGACGACGCAGTCCCAGACGTCTGTACCAGAATCCTAGTGCGTTCATACTCCATCGCGTGATTCTCCAACGAACAATGTTAAGCGAGCGCCAACTTGCTCGGATACATCAATCGTGTTTTCTTCTGGTGTTCAAGGCATCGATTGTCGACAGTACGCATTGTCTGTCCAATATATGACTTGCCACACTTGGTACTCGGAGTGGCAGATTCAACGGACTCTCCGCCCAACCACTACCGCACAACCTGTGGAAACAGGTGAAAACATGAGAGAGGATGTAGGCACTGCGTTTATTCCATATACCGGCGCACTCTCGGAGAAGGTCGCCCACATTTTGAAGAAACACCAGGTTGGAACTGTCTTTTGCCCGCCGAATAAAATTCGTGCACTGGTGGGGAGCGCCAAACATGATCTCGGTTTGAGGAAGGCCGGCATGTACCAAATTCCGTGTCAGTGTGGCAAGTCATATATTGGACAAACGATGCGTACCGTCGAGGATCGATGCCTTGAACACCAGAGGCACACACGATTGATGTATCCGAACAAGTCAGCGGTCGCTGAACATTGTTTGTTGGAGAATCATGCGATGGAGTATGAATGCACTAGGATTCTGGTACAGATGTTGAGATACTGGGATTGCATCGTTAGAGCGGCCATTGAAATTCGCACAAGTGACTACCTCATGAACTGTGACTGTGGCTATTATCTCAGCAAAGCTTGAGTACCAGTGATTGGGTTAATTAAGAGTAAATCTAGCAAACGTAACGTAGTGACGACCACGGCGGACAGAGCCCTCACATCGACATCATCTCAGACGCTGTCACAATCGGCTCCATTGCGCGACCGCGGCGCGGGGCGCGGACCACGGAGAGGTCGCTCCGCAGGCCGAGGGTATTTAAATCGCCTGCTACTGGGCTAGAATCCAGTGCCGCTCGATCCACCACAGCCTGCGGATCTCCGTGCCGGCGCGTTTCCAGGAGCTCAGTCCGTCAGTTCACCTGATGATGGCGACATGTATGATCGCCAAAATATTGTGCCCGTTGGACACTATAGACCGTCAGTACACGCATGGATATTTCGATTATTATTATATTAATTAATGTGGCATAAGTATAGCTTCTCCGCTACGTCACTGTCCATGTGAGAATCTGCAGTTGTTTTACCTTTAAGTGTGTCCGTGAATCTATGGCTGTTTGAAAGTGGGAAGTGACAGCTCGCTTTGCAACATTGTCTCTGGCTCACTATCGATAGCTGCAGATACTACCAAAGAGGTTTCCACACCCTTTGGTTGTGAGCTGGTTAGCGAGTCTTTCGGTCCCCCACCACCGCTGTTTTCTAGAGATGGGCAAAACCGATCTTTTCAGAGATCGGATCAGAAATAGTCACTCACTGGCATGAACTAGTTCTTTTTCATGTCTCACCGACTCACCAACTGATGAAAAACGTCAAACGATGTCACATTGCTTTTTTGTCACTATACCTTTATCTGGTTTGGCCATATTGTGAAAAAGAGTAATCATTGTATTGTAAGTCCTTAGTAGTTTCTAGAATTAAAATTTGTTAATTACGCCTACATTAAAAATATCATAACAGAATTTAAATATTTTTTCTGGTGAAATAATTGGAAAATGAAAAATTATTATTTTTATATTTTTATACTTTCATTAAAAAGAATAGAATATTTTGCAGAATAAAATTCCATATTTATATAGTGAGCAGTTTGCGAGTTTGAGCGAGTTGAATGAAACGTGATAGCATGAGAGGTGGCTATTGCCGCAGCAGAATAGCCATGTGCACTAATGCCGCGTACTACTTGAGCGACAAAAGCGAGCGACAGCGCACGATATTCGCGACGCGACACGGCAGCTACAAAGCAGCGACATTCAGCGACACGGCCGGGTGTCCTGCGTGAGCGCGACAGCTTCTCACTATAAGATGGCCGCTGGAACCGATCACTTGTTTGTAAAAACTAAAGTCTGGCACCCATAAACAGCAAAATAATGATAGCTCCAGAGCAAGCAATAAAGTTAATTTAGGAAATAAGGTGTCAAAAGAGTAATGTCCATTAAATTTACAAAGCAAGGAATGTTCGTGGACTGTTTCATTCATAACTTCAAATACAAAGAAAAGACTGAAGATCTCTAGTCAATTCTTCGAAAATATGACGGCAAGTACAGATACTTTCGATTATGTCGTCAGTGAGATTTTCTTTTGTGAGTACAAACCACCAACAACTGATTAAGTTCGAAGAGAGTCTTACCGAAAGAAATAATTAGGTAAATAACTGCGGTGATACTCTTACAGTCGGCGTAGTACAGGGGTAGCGTTCTGGGCTCTTATATTCTAAGTGTTGCAGTTGCTCGTACGATTTCCGTTCCATGTTATATTTTAATTCATGTAACTACAACCCTTTCACCTGTTATTTGTGCAAAGTTTTTTATATTCTCTATACAGAGCAAGTCAAATTATTTTTAAGTGCTTCCCAATATATTTTATCTTTAATTGCAAAGACACACATCCCGCTGTACCAAACACATTACATTCATAATGAAATATTATAGCATGATATTTTACTCAGAAACGTAATTTTAGACACATCGTTTGACATGCTATTGTTCTCTCTCTTTTGTGAAACAAGTTTGTTGTTATTGTCAAAGATTTGACGCCAGCAGCAAAAATTTCAAATGGCTCCTTCCCCGAAATTGAATGGTTTCAGAGATAGAAAACATTAACGTACATTGTTATTTTCTTTGTTATTCGATTACATAGTCATTGTTTTCAACGTGCCAAAATACTGTAGATGCATAAAAGACGCATAATTTCATACAGGACACTTGTCTATCAAGTCAGGAAACTGCCTGATATGGACTTACAAAATCTATCTAAGCAACAGAGAATGGATATTGCACAAGATTTTGTCTCTCTTCCTCCCTTCATACAAACCACAACTCTTCTAGAAAAATGGAGTACGATCTTTTTCGCGGAAATTTTATATAGTTTAATTTTGTACTGTAACGCGTTTTTGCTACAGACTGCATATTTACTGTAATTAAGAAAAAACATGTAACAGTAAATAAATACGTTTCATCTCTATTCGAAATAGGACATTAGCCTATATGACGGTTTCTCTTGCTTTGGACGATCGTTTCTGTAAGCGCACTGCAAGCTTTATTGGAACACAGGAGTTGAGAGAACAGAGAGATGCGCGGATTCGCTTTGTTCGGCACCATGTCGTTCGCCAGAGGAGTGGGGGGAATAATGAGCAGTGCGCCACATGGGCGGCTCTGCAAGCGAGCGGAGTCGGGAAAGTGGTGGGGAGAGGTGAACCGGTAAACCAGCTGACTCACTGACTCAGTCGGATCGCCTCGATCGACGGAGTCGTGCGAAGCAGCGAGCCGGCGGGTTTCGGGAGCCGCGCGCTCACTGAACCGCGGTGCTTGCGCGACTCACCGATTCTCGACTCGCAGTGCGGAGGTGCTGCGCGTCTTCAGGCGCTCATTTTTTGCAGTTTTATACTTACACATGGTCTATACCACATTTATTTTGTAGCTTAGGAAACTTCTGAAGCATGAGGCAAGGGGTTTAGGAAACTTCTAAAGCATGTGGCAAGGGGTGCTTATGCAGCTCATTGCTGTCACCAGAGGGACTTTTCGGATCCGATGAACTACCACTCTTTTTTTCGGATTCATCCATCACTCACTACTTAAAAGGATCTGGCTCTTTGAATCAGTTCAGGAGCAGATTGCCCATCTCTACTGTTTTCGTGGATTTTCCAGCTTCCGGTGGCTTCCCGCGTTTTCCCCTGGCATGGTGCCCGCACAGCGATCCATTCGATCCTTGGCGACTGGTGAGGTAAGGTTGGTTCTGCTCTTGTTTCTGGAGATGGTAGCTTTTCATTGACTAGCATGTTTAACTTAGAATCGTGAACGTAGAATCATTTTTTGGAATATTTTCTCGGATTGAGTGCGGAAATGTGTTCTAGTTTTTCAATTTAGTGATTTCCCATAGATAAACGTGGTCTGTGTGATTCTAGTTGCAGTTTGGTAACTGTTTGGGATGTTAAACCTTTTGTGATCATGTGCCGGTTTATGAACTCTGTGTAAATACTTTCTAGCTTTGTGGGGCCCGATTTCTAATAGACGATGTGCTCATTTTATACAGAGCATGTAAAAATCTTCTCATTCTTTCCTTCCTTGAGTGATATGTGTTCCACAGTGTTGGTTCATAGAACGAAGCCTTCAGCTTCCACTCTTGTTTGTTCCATGCCCATCAGGCAAGTAACTTTGCGGATATCCTTCTGATTTCCACTAATATTTCGCGATCTTCTCTCCCTGCTTATTTTAATTTTGCTGTCTTTTCTCTGTCTGGTAGTATGCACTCTGTCTTTGTCAGTAATTCTCTCTGAGCCTTGTACAACCTCCTTCAATAGCTTCCTTATGTAATTCTAAACATTTCTATGGGTTGCATGCTTATTTTTCCGATTTTGTAATTATTTCATTTTACGAGTTTTTTGAGACTAAACTTCATCCCTTCTCTCTAATCGCTTCCTATCGCGTTTAGCTGCATTTCTCTCGCTTCTTCATGTAATTCTAATCATTTCTATGGGTTGCATGCCGTAATTCTTATTTTATTCCCCGACTTAGTAATTATTTCATTTTTGTGGTTTTTCTTAGACTGTACTTAATCCGTCTGTGTAATTGCCACTATCGCGTGTAGCTGTATTTCATTCGCTTCCTTATATAATTCTAAGCATTTCTATGACTTTCATGCAGTAGTTAATTTTCTTTATTTTTTGGAATCTAAATTTATTGAATTTTATCGGTTTTCGGTATCACTTGGGTTCAAGTTCCGACTTCTGGGGTATGCAGCTAGTCGGCTGAGTTCACGCCACTTTTCTTATTAAACCAGTACCTAGCTCGATTTCTAACAGACTGCAACTTAAGAATCCACCGTGATTTTGTATAATGAATCCGACTTTCAACCACTTCACCTTCAGTGGAGTGTGTTCATGTACGTAACGTAGCTGTCGCTGTTAGCGTGTTTGCTCGCGGTTCAATTCAGATGTAATTTAACTTGCTATACACACACACCATCTCAAATCAGGCACGACTGACCGAGCCAGCTCCAAAGTGTTTGTATATTGTGTTTTGTGCTACCTCCGACTTGCTGTATTTCGCCTACGATAGCGGCTCCTGATTCCACCTTGTCTCAGCACGCTGTTTTTGGTGAGTTTCGCTGTGGCATTGCGTGTGTGTGAGAGAAAGAGTGTTGTTTGTGAATCCTTCACCCCAGTAGCGTTAAATAATGTATAATTTAGGCTGGGCACCGTCTCCATTAATCCATGTAAGAGATGCATTTTTATTATATTAACAATATTGGTTCCCCATTTTGCTTGTTTTCTATCTGAATAAACAAGTTTATGTTCAGCATATAACTGCCTATAACTTGTGGTTTTAGAGCACCTTCCCTCTTTTATGTAATACTGTTTCACAAGTGCTGAGAACATGCTCAGATGCAATGTTTCTTATGACTAAATTTCGTTGCGCCATAAATGTTTTCTTAGCCACCTTTCTAAGATAACTTTCATTGTGGTGGCTTGCTTATTACTGTCTGTGTATAATAACATATGAACTGCTATGTATATTGACCACTGTAGTATTAACTTCCTGTTATTGAAGTAATTTGAAACGAGTCTGTTCTCAGTTTGGGCTAGGGACAAGGCTTTGTAGCAGCGAGTAACCAATAGTTCACACGGACCTTGTTTGCTAATTTTAGTGATTAAACAAGGCTCTTGTTATGTACAGTGGTCGACTATTAATGTTGAATATTTCTTTTGGGATAACTAGAATTTGTTGAGTAGAAACCGATTGGTTCATTTTTTATATGTGGTAATGTCAAAAGAGCTGCATTGACAATGTCCATTTTGCATTTTCGAACTGTTTTATTTCGCCCTCTGTCCACAACATTTTTCTTTTGTCTTTTTTTCTTGGTGTTCTTTAAAGAAGCATTTAGAACAGCTTGATGTTCTGCAGCATGTTCCAAATGTCTTCTATAAATATTTAGGATGTCAAGAAACAGACATAATTCTGATACATTTTCTGGTGCTTTGAAGTTAGTAATAACTAATACTCGTTCAGGATCTGGTTTTGTAGCTTCTGAAGTAATTACAAGGCCTAAAAACTTAATTTCTTGAACCCCAAAGACTGCTTTTTCAATGTTAATTCTTAAACCAAATTTGTTCAATTGTTCATATAAGACATTTAAATGATGAGTGTGTTCTTCTAGGGAGGCAGAAGCAATCAATTTATTATCTAAATAAGCAACACATAAATCTAAATCTCTTACAACTTCATTAATAAATCTCTAAAAGGTACTTAGTGCATTGCTGAGGCCGAATGATATGAAATTAAATTCATACAATCCAAAGGGTGTGAGTACAGCAATCTTTTCCTTATCAATTTGTTAGTGGAATCTGATAATAAGCCTTTAGGAGATCAACATTGGAGAACAATTTCTTGCCAACTAGAATGGAATTTACATCATTTATGCGAGAAACAGCCATAGCAGTTGGGAAGGTTTCTGTCATTAAGATGTTGATAGTCTCCACAAAGGCGCCACTGTCCATTAGACTTTTTAATACTATGCACAAGACTTGCCCACTATGGTTTAGAGGCGCAAATTACATTATGATTCATTAGAAATTGAAATTCTTGCTTAGCTAATTTCAGTTTATGTGGAGCCGATCTGTGAGCTTATGAGTACACAGGAGGGCCACTGCTTGTTGTAATGTCTAACATCATGCTTAATTTGTGCAGCATAAGGGTACGTTTTGTTTGTTCATGAATTTTTTAAAGTATATTTCAAAATATTTACTTATCATTTAGTGAACTAACGGAATCAGACACATCTACTGACACTGGAGTGCAGATACATGTAACTGAGTATTTGTGTCAATTAATAATCGTCTGTATAGGTCTATTAATAAACCGAATTGATGAAGGAAGTCAGCACAGATTATTTATAGTATTCACTATAATGAAAGGCCATTCAAAACTACGTTTTAAACCTATAAGATTTTAATAGTTTGATCCTTAAGTTTTTATTTCAGATCCATTTGCAGGATAAAGTTTGTAATCTGTTTCTTTTATTTTATCTTTCGGATACTCTGGTATAACAGAAACATCAGCTCTGCTGTCCACCAGAAAACGTAACCCTGGCGTTTTATCTGTAACAAATAATCGATATTGGCGGTCTGGTATAATCGATGCAGCAGAACACTCGACCACTACTGTGTTTGCCGACTAGAGTTTCCCTCACTTTTCCATTTGCAAGAGTGGGCACACTTCTCAGGTCGGCAATTTACACCAAAACGAAAATGATAGTAACAGTATTTGCCTGAACTGTTGTATCTCGGCTTACTGCGACTTCTATTACAGGAACGTTGTTGTGATTTCTACTGTCGTTCACAAGATCTGGATCTCCGGATTTCATTTTCAAGTTGTTCGATTCCCTCGAGAATTTCAGCAATATAGTAGAATTAGACAACACAGTGGACATTTCTGTTGAGATAGATTGAAGTTCTTGTGTGCTTCGAATGTCCATCATCCTATCCACCATTTGCGGTTGTTTGCCTAAATTTTCTTCTTAAATTATTAAAATGTTTTGGATGGTGGAAGGTAATTTGTTGAGCCAAAGGATCTTAAAATTGTTATCAGAACATTTGCTCCGCCATAACCTTCCATTTTCCAAAGTTACTGACTGGATTTCGTGTCACCAATTTCTAATTCACTAACTAGTTTATTTAGCTAATGAATATTTGTTGCTTTCATCGCTAGTCAGCAGATCCCGTGTATTCTCGACGAAATGATGCTCTAATTGTGCTAGCAAGTAATTGAATTTGGTTGCTTCAGTTTGGATTCCTGCAAGAGTTCATTGTGCTCCAGCCTGCCAAACCATATATAAGGCTTTACAGTTCAAAATGGAGGAAGTTTTATGCTAAGTTTAGCCACTTTGATGTTAGTATTTCGGTTTTCAATATTACTGCCTCCTTCTGACATATATACATCTGATCATGTCGGGGTCACCTCTCGTTATGTGGTACTTAACGCAAAACGCAAAACTTGTGTATCTGGTTTTTAATATTTCTTTTTAAATTCACATCTCTCAAATTACTACACACACAGACATAAAACAATTGATCACTGGAACCCTTACATTCACTATAGCATGGAACATAAATAAACACCAAGAATACTTAATAATTTACAACACTGTAGGTAACACAAATAATTATTATTTGGAATACTGTAGGTTGTGAACTTAAACCAACCCTACACAAACATCCATGCCTGAGGGGGGATTTGAATCCCCGATGGAGAACGGTCTCACACATCGCTGCATAGTGCCTTAATGCGCTCGGCCGCTCCACTGCGGCAGACTTTAGTAAGACAACTCATATAATAGTGTCTGTATACAAACAATATACTGAAGTAAAAGCATAAACAAAATATACTCAATAAGTCAAAGAAATTACACTTGACATTGTCACCAATGACGATCAACATCATATGAAAATAAGTAAAGTAACCAAATACATAAAGGGAACAGATAGTAAGTTTACATTAAATCCAGTATCACATGATACCAATACCAAATTTTACAGATCTCCTGAGATTCATGATGTCAATGTATTATTCAACAGTGTAAAAGATTTCAGTCACGAGAATTACTTAAACTCATTTTTAAAAATGTGTAGCTCTGTAATTATATTAATTTTTAAGAGAAGGCTACTACTATATGACAATATATGACAATTTTATGACACTGGGCTCTCTTGTAAACCTGTGAAATTTCTATATCTAGTCTGATAATTTTGAACAACACTGTATTTAGAAAAGAACTGCAGATGTGACTGCAAAGCGCATACAATTCAATAGATAACATATAGCTCCTTGAACATTCCTCTACAGGACTCAATAGGTGCAGTACCTTCTATAATTGGCATTACTCGTTTTTGGATAGTGAGTGTAGAGCAAACCCCAGAATATAACACCAAAACTTAATATACTAGGCATAAATGCATAATAAGCACCTACTATTGTTTCCCTGAGGTGCGCCTCGGTTGCACAGTGGTAGAGTGCCAGACTACAAATCCGAAAGGTCGCGGGTTCGATCCTCGCCAGTTCATAGGATTTTTATCTGTCACTTTCCACTTCTTTCACCTCTGACAGTACTGCTCATGTGAAAAATACCGATTAGCACCATGGTTCAGAACCCACATTAAACTGTAGGTCCCCCTATAGCTGGCTGGGTAAGTCAGTTCGAAAATCAGAGGAAGGCAACGGCATACCACCTCCAAACAGGACCATGCCTAGTAAAGCATTGTGGTGTTCAAACCAATCTTCGGATTGTTAACTGCTATACCTTTTTTTTACTGTTTCACCACAACTATTATTTTTGAGCATTCTAAATATGTAACAGCATTTACTTTACTTATGTTTATCCCATTTTAGTTAACTCATCAAACGAAATTCCTAAATAAGTTTTGTGTTTGAGGTTTGTTGTATATTTTGTTCACCTAACATCATAATTATATTATGTTTTACTTTATTTGATGTGTGCCTGAAATTCACCCATAGTGTTATTGTTTTTTCTCATTTACAACTAGACTTTTTTGTAAAACATTTACTCACCTCTTCAGTTGTTATTTCTATTTTCTTGTGTAAGTCATTCACAGTCCAAGCTTTATAAAGAGACTAGTGTCATTAGCAAACAGTACACCATCAGCATGTGTTAAAGTACTTGGCAAGTCATTTATGAAAAATAGAAACAACAGAGGCACCAAAAACCGAACCTTGGGTTACTCCATGAGAAACTTCCTTATATACAGAGAAGTAAGATTTACTTTATGGTACTATCTCTACTTTTTGATAATCTATCAGATAAGTATAAATTTGAACCACACATGAACTGTACCTTGCACTCCATAGGAGTAGAATTTGTCAAACAATATTCTGTGAACAATCCACAGTTTAACTCATTATCATCGTAGAATTTAGAACTAGTTTCAGAAAATTATGTATGGCAGTTTCATTAGTGAGTTCGGACGACCACAAATACAATCAGTCGTTTGCACCACGTCCTCCAAAGATTTGTACTGATTGCATATTCTTGCCACTTTTAGTGCCAACAGATAATTCATGTGGCCACACATAAAAGGTTTAATTATGTCCATTTAACATTTATTTATTTCGTAATCATCTTGTTTATTGACGTTGCTATACCGAACACAGACAATAATTGAACATTGAGTAATAACATTAAAGCCGGGTCCACACACAACGATCTGTCTGCGCAAATCTCTGTGCAAATGTCCTCGCACACCAATCATTGCTTGTGGATGGGTGTTCACATCGCTGCAAATTCTTGCGCATGACATCTTTCGGTGAAAAAAGAAACTAGGTAGTACAGACGGCTATCTGATTGGCAAACGAATACGATAAGCTTGTTTATGAAGTTTATTTTTGTCAGTGATAGAGGAAATCTTTTTACAGACACTATTTGCAATGTGTCTTGCAAAAAAAAGTGCAAACAAACAGCAATAAGAGAAATGGTCTAGGCATTGGCTGCTTAAAAGAAGGCAGTTGTCACATGTGATTCTACATTGTGAGTTGGAGTGCAAACCCGATGACTGGCGTAATTATTTGCGAATTGATGTGGAAACTTATAATTATCTTCTGACACTGGTAACTCCTCGCATAATACATAAAGACACTTGTATGAGGAGATATATTTCTTCACATGATTGGCTGACAGTTACATTAACATTCCTGGCCACAGGAAGAACCAACAAAGACCTCGAATTTTCAACAGCAATTTCTAAACAAGCATTGAGTTAAATCATCCAAAAACACTTGTGAAGTTATTTACACTGCCCAGAAGGATGATTTCATGAAGGCAAGTAAGGTAGACCTACCTTCTAACAAGATACAAATAAAATTGTCAGAGTTTTAGATATGTTTGAAACTCTGTATGCCTACTTCACTTTATATTATACATGTGGCCAATAAGCTGCGGCAAAATTTGTTTCCCAGTCGGAATTTTCAGTTCTTAGCCATTTTCATCCACTGTCAACATAGTAAACACACAAACAAAGTATACACTGAGACAGATTTGCAGTGATCTGCTGTTCAAACGTTCCAACTTCTCTGCACAGATGTGATTTAAACCCACAGATTTGACCAATTTTGCTCAAACCTCCAACTCCAACTTCCAGGTTTGCAAACATCTCATATCTGTGCAAATGTGCTGTCCACATGCAACCATTTGCGGGTGTGTGCAGAGATTTGCGCAGACAGATCGTAGCATATGGACCCGGCTTAACAGTCGATTCTTTAGATACCAACATGAACAGCTCGTATTTTTAACTGCACATCCATTCGTTTTTATAATCATATACATAATTTTTTTCATGTCCTTTTTTTTAATTTCTTTAATACAGCAAGCAAAGCACAATCTCCATTGTCTTCTCCTCTCAGCGGACTTCAGCTGGTCAGCGATTGTCGCCAGTAATGCCAGAGACTGCATTTTCTGCCATTTTGAGCGAAGACTGCCGCTACTGTGCGATGCTGTCTGTGAAGTACATGGAACAAGAAAAAATACTCAAAAACACACTCTATATCTAAATTATTATAAAATTGAGTACAAATCATTAATAACAAAAATAATTACAACTATGATTGCGCCTATGAATCATTGCTGTGGGAGGTAATTACTAACCGTATCATTAATGGCACACTATATTGTGCTGTCACCATGTGTCTACGTGGATGACTTATTATTAAATCAGTCGCTTCCTTGTAGAATCAGTCGTGGTGTTCTGTACCATAAACATAACTCTGTATGTAGACAGCCAACATTTTTAGAAATATGATTCTGTACACAGACAGAGTAATTATATTATATGAAATAATATAATGAAACATGATTAAAGGATAAATAAATATCATATTAAATAATGTATGACATGTATAACACTTATATAATGTCACACTTATAATATTACTGTCACATAAGGAAAATAGTCCAATTCTTGTTTATATTTTCCATGAAAGCACCAAATACTACTGCATCTTTATTTCATAATTCTGTGTAGCATCATATCCAGGTTGAAAGATAGTATAAGAAGATTAATCACAGAATAAAGTTTAGTTAAAGAGTGATAGTTATGTGTTGGAGAAAACTGAAAACAGAAAATATCCGGACATAAGACTGAGGCCCAACGGTCGTCATTCAGACAAATCGACACAGGTGTCGATTCCTCTAAGGGTTTTTATCGACTGCCCAGATATCTTAAGTTGAATCAGTTTCAAATCAGTACTTCTTTCAGTTGTTTTAAAAGATAAACAAAACGTTATATGCTTGACGTTTCTTGTTACCATCTGATTCCCGAAATCAGTATCAGTGCATGTGGACCATTGTTGATTGGGATACTTATGTGTAGACACTAATTTTGCATCAACTGGGGGGCTACGCCATATTTAATTCTGGTCCTGGGTCCCATATAAGATCTATGAATTTTGAAGGTCTCTCATCTGAAGTATCATTAAACTTAAATTTACATGCCATATCAGTATAATGTTTAAAATTGTGTATATGAAGGTTACCTCATAATCTAAAATTTGGCAACGTGTTAGAGAAAACTCTTATGAAACAATTAGGATGAATTTCTCCGTTTAGTTTACATTTCGGTAACTGTTTCTATAAATTTATCCCTGAAGTAAAATTTAAACCATCTGCATTACAATTCTGAGGTGAATTGGCTTGTTTGTTTCTAGGATTTGTAAATTTTTTAGAGTTTAATTCTGTTCCCAATCAGCTGTATCACACAAGGATAAATTTACATCTGTAATATTTTGAGATTTATCTAATGTATCAAGTTTTTCACGTCTATTGTAAAACTTTTATTAATATGCTAAATTTCAAAGAGAGATTTGCCCTCTAAAAACTCGATTCTATTACATGTAGACTGTATAATTTGGGCTAACAACGAAAATTTTGAATTAACTTCCCCTTAAAATGATTCTACCAAATCTTGTGTTCCCTTAAAATTCTGGGATATTTGCTCTTTCAGAATTTCCCTTCCTTTTTCAAATTGATTTCATACAATTTGACTGGACAATTCTATTATTTCCTCTCTAGGAACTATTAATTCTCTCAAGGTACTAACATCCTGTATAATTGTAGTATAATATTCCTCACAGTAATTACTATTTTTGTCTAATTTCATGTTTAAAGATTCTAATTAAATTTTTTGATAATTAATATTTTGCTTAATTCATTGTACAAGTCATTAAATTTATCAAAAATAGTTTTAATAATCTCTTCCACCTGTTTACTAAATTTATCTGCTGACTTATACATAATTTTGCTGAATTCTTCTGATTGTTCACTGAATTTATCTGCTAACTTCTCATACATAGTTATGCTGAGTTCTTCTGATAGTTTACTGAATTTCTCTGATAACTTCACAGGAGTATTTTGAGTAAGTTTATCTAACATTTGTTGAAAAGTCCTAATAAAGCAGGGGAGATTTCCTCCATTTGTGACATATCTGGTCTATTTAAACTTCTGGTTTGCAGCACGTTATTTACTACACAATTAGAAATCACTCCCTCAACAATTAAGGTTCTACACAATATAGTAACAAGACTGGGCATGCTCACCACAGGATCACAGCTCACACAGCAGTGAAGGATGTGCATCGGCTGATACAACAATCGTCCTGAGGCAGCAACATGGAAACTCATAGTACCGTGTCCCATCGTCTGATTGAAGCATTTTCCAGAAACAGCAGTTGCCGTCTATTCCCCTTCTGGCACTGAGTTTTACTCGTCTTCCCAGTATTACACTACAACATATTATTTCTAAAACCATTTTGCAAATTAAAATGTTTGTAAATCTATCAGACTCAACTACATGATCATTAGTCCATAGCTTACAAAGTATTTAAACTAAGTTAAACTAACCTAAGGACAACACAAACACCCATACCAGAGGGGGACTCGAACCCGCAACGGTGAAGGCCACGTGCACCGCAGCACGGTGCTCCAGTCTGCAAAGCTAATCTGCAACGGGAAACAATTTTGCCCATTGGAAAATACTCCACGCTGCTTCAGGAAATCAGTAAGTCCTTTCTGTAATTTTAGAGAAGCAAGATAACATTCATTAAGGTCTGTAGTTTTTAATATCATTAGGATCACTATTTTTATACTTTGCTTTTATAATTGATATCTTAACATCTCTGGGGTATGTGCCAATGCTGAAAGAAATTAATATTATTTCTAAAAGTAGAGGAGAAACATAGTTGCTCTGCTTCATTAATTTATCTGGACTAACATCAGTAGCACAGGACAATTCTTTTTTTAATTATCTGATTGAATTTCTACTTCTTGTATTGTTACAGTATTCAGAAAACATAGTTTTAGTGTTTATAAAAAAGGTTGTGATTAATCTTTACATAAATTTGGCATTTTATAAGACTATGAACTATACTTGTGTAATGAGTACTAATCATAGTAGCAATATGTAATGGATCATTTATAGTTTTATGTAACTTTTAAAACCATGTTGATGTTTTTGATTTGGTTCTACCTATGTTTATATTCATTACATTCCAACATGATTTCAATTTTTGATCTTCGTTCTATTGGTGTATAAATTATTCTTCAACTGTATTGCTGCTGTAATTCCATTCTTGAATAAAATCCTAAAACATTTAACATACTGGTTATGATTAGGATTTTATTCTGGCTGCTTGGCTCAGTTTATTACTATTTCTGTGTCGTTTACCATTCATGACTGGACAGACTGCGTCAAGATTCTATACATACATATACATATATAAAAGAAGAAGAAAAAGAGAAAAAGTTTACAATTTGGACATATACAAAACAAATATTATCATTTTGTCCAGTCACTTTCATCACTGTTGAAAAATTCACCAATTGAGTATCGTGGGTGCCCTGTCAGGTCCTGTGCAATTTTCCTCTTGAATGGTTCTAGTGGCATGGATTGCAATTCTTTTGGCAGTGAGTTAAACATTTTCAGTGCAACCTCTGGAAAACTGTCTTGTGTTCCAGTCAGACGACAGCTTGGTATTTCAATGCTCCTCTTGTTACGGGTGTCATGGTTATGTATATCTTGCCTCATGCTGAACTCCCCTTGGTTTTCTTTTATGCTCATGAGGCTTAAAACCACATACTGGCTGAAGATCGTCATAATACCCTAACCATTTGAATATCCTCCTGATAATTCGCTTTCAACTGTGAAAGGCATCCTCAGAGATGAAGTGCCAAACTGCAAGTAGAGGTCAAGTGAGTGCTGTATATATGCCACCCTGAGCCTCCACTAACCTTTGTACCAGAGGACTCCAGTCAATCCTGTCATGCTGCCCTCATCTTGCAATCAAGAATGTCAATTCCTAACACTTCAGATAGCCGTTAAAATCCAGAGAGAATCTCTTTCGAGACTAAACGATTAACCCTCGCATGGTATCAGCTCTAGAAAAACGTATCGTATACCTGGGGTTGTTTTTAACGCCAAAGTGATTCAAGCGACTCTATGGAGATAAAAATTGGAATATGTCTATAAAAAGTAAATATAATTTATTGAGAAACATATGCAGAAACTTGAGATTACAACTTCACAATTTCTTCATATAATCTACATATAAGTTGTAATTACTAACTACATTTGTATCAAATATGAATACATGATTTGTTTAGTTCTGTTGATTCCAAAAATTATTTTAAAACAAAATATTCATAACCCACATAATATGTACTAACACTGTAATTTATTAGTATTGTGTGTAATATCATTTATATGGAACATTATTAGAAATACACTCCTCCTCACTCTTAAGTGTTAATCCAGTACAATACAGTGTTCAACAGTTGGGTACATAATTTTATTATCTTTTGCATGATTATTGGTATGCATTACTATTACAATCTGCACGTGATTGGTGATAAACAATTTGAAACACTCTGCCCTTGTGTGTAATTTTGGTCTAAGGCGACGTGGAAAATACGCAGTCGTACTGTGTTATATATTATCTGTCCATTTCTAGATACAAAAGTAGTAGCACTGGTTACTTGAATGCCCTTATCGTCTTCTTCACGGTCACACACATTCACTTCACTTCTGACCTTTACTTCTTCCTGTATCATATCTCCATCAGAATCACTATCATCCTCATTTCCAAAAAATGATTCATTATCACTTTCAGTCTTCTGTAAATCTGCCAAAGCCTGTTTATAGCCCCTCGCAAAACGTGTATCACAATCCATTATGAATAAACTATAACAGCACAACATCTTTGCACAGAACCCAATTCCAAACTGTGATTTTGTCGTAACAGTACACGTAATTGTATTTTCTATTCATTGTTTACAACAATGTACAAATGAATGTCGCTTTATAAGGTACATTGTTCCCAAGTTTTATTTTCGTAACAAAACTGAAAAAAGACACTGAAAATTACGTATTGTATACCTGGGGTATTTTCTGACCCCAGTGTAAACATTTCGAGTTGTTGTACTGCAAAATGAGATATAACAATAAATATTTTACCAACGTATTACAAAAAGTCCTTGGATAGCATATCTGAAGAATGAATTGTCTACACCCACATTAAAACTGTTTATTTATAGTTAAATGAGCCTTGGGGTCTGAACAGACCCCAGGCATCATGCGAGGGTTAATAACTATTTGGATAGTCATTCATTTTGGTAAGAATTCTAATATTGGAGGGTGACCACCTAACCATTGAAGTGATATTATTACTTCTTGACTTCTGTTTTTAAATTTCCTATTGAATTTACTTGATTTACAAAGAATAAATATATTGTTTTGAATATGATAATATTACTTCTTGACTTCTGTTTTTCAATTTCCTATTGAATTTACTTGATTTACAAAGAATAAATATATTGTTTTGAATATTAAAATAATGATTAAGTTTAATATGTAGAAGATCCAAACTATAATTCTCATATGTTTTCTCTAGTGGTTATTGATATAATTATTCATCCTGGGTGTGATGTAGTCCTCCTATCGCCCCAGTGACAATTCTTTGTATAATTACTATGAAGTAAATGTTTCTAATTTGATGCAATAGGATAATCCTGATATTGGGGCGATTTTTTGTCAAGTTATTAAAATTTAGTAATTAATTCATCTTGATGATATTATTTCTGAAAATCAGAAGTAAAATGGATCTGCTTCTATTTTTATTATTATTCTTGAGATGATTGTCATTGATGGGATATTTTCTTTTTCTCGTCATACTGTGCATTATATATGCATGAAAAAAATTGCAATCAATAACACTGTTATTGCAACTGTTTGAATGTTGAAATATTTATTTGCTCATCTACATCTACATGTTCATATATATCTACATGGGATACCCTGCAAATCACATTTAAGTGCCTGGCAGAAGGTTTATCAAACCAGTGTTATACTATTTATCTCCCATTCCATTCTCGGATAGCACACGGGAAGAAAGAACATCTTAATCTCTCCGTTTGAGCTCTGATTTCTCGTATTTTATTCTGATGATCATTTCTACCTATGTAAGTGGGAGTCAATAATATATTTGCATATATTGAGGAGAATGTTGGCGATCAAGTTTCGTAAGTAGCCCACGCCACAGCGATAAGCGCCGTTGTTGTAATGATTTCCATTCCAGATCCTGTATCATTTCTGTAACGCAGTCCCACAATACGAAATAAGCTGCCCTTCTTTGGCCTCTTTCGATGTCCTCTGTCAAACCCAACTGATAAGGAGCCCACACCGGGCAGCAATATTACAAAAAAGGACGAACAAGCATAATGTATGCAGTTTCTTTAGGAGTTCTGTTGCATCTTTAAAGGATCTGCCAATAAACACAGTCTCTGGTTCGCCTTTCCCACGACATTATCTATGTGTTCTTTCCAGTTTAAGTCTGAAGTAATAGTAATGCCTAGGTATTTAGTGGAGTTTATAGCCACCACTCTTGATTTATTTATATTGTAAACAAAGTTTAACGGATTTCTTTTCATACTCATGTGGACAACTTCACACTTCTTATTATTTAGAGTCAATTGCCAATTTTTACACCATAGTGATATCTTATTCAGATCGTTCTGCAGTTGGTTTTGATCTTCAGATGATTTTACTAGACGGTAAATGACGTCACCATCTGCAAACAACCTAAGAGAGCTACTTAGATTTTCCCCTAAATCGTTTATGTAAATAAGGAACAGCAGAGGATCAATAACACTACCCTGTGGAATGCCCGATATCACTTCTATTTTAGTCGATGCCTTACCATCGATTACTAAGACCTGTGTCCTCTCTGACAAGATATCCTCTATCCAGTCGCAAATTTGGGGCGATATACTATAACCGTGCAATTAGATTAAAAGCTGTTTGTGAGGTACGGTATCAAAAGCCTTCTGGAAATCAAGAAATACGGAATCGATTTGTGAACCCTTTTCAATAGCACCCATCACTGCATGTGAGTAAAGAGCTAATTGTGTTTCGCATGAACAATATTTTCTAAATCCGTGTTGACCTTGGGTCAATAGATAACTCTGCATGACAGAATTCATAATATTTGAATACAGGATATGTTCCAAAACAGTGCTGCAAATTGCCGTCAATGATATAGGCCTGTAGTTTAGTGGGTTCCTCCTATTGCCTTTCTTGAATATAAGTGTGATCTGTGCAACTTTCCAATCTTTTGGTACAGATCCTTCTTTCAAAAATGTTCAAATGTTTGTTAAGCTTATGGGACTTAACTACGTGGTCTTCAGTTCCTAAACTTACAAACTACTTACGAACTACCTTACACTAAGGACGGCACAAATATCCATGCCTGAGGGGGGATTCCAACCCCCGACCATAGTGGCCGTGCAGACCGTGACTGGAGCGACTCAGTTCCCGCGGCCACTGGGGCCAGCAGATCCTTCTTTGAGAGAGCGGTTGTATATAGTTGTTAAGTAAAGAGCTATCGCTTCAGCATAATCAGATAGGAATCTAATGGGTATACAGCGTGGACCAGAAGACTTATTCTTGTTAATTGATTTTAGTTGCTTCATTATTCCGATGATATCTATTTCTATGATACTCATTATGGCCTCTGTTTGTAATTCGAAATCTGGAATATTGGTTTCGTCTTCTTTGGTGAATGAGTTTCTAAATGTTTAGTAACTCTGCTTTAGTAATGCTGGCATCAGCAGGATCGCCATTACCATCACATAAGTGAGGGTATTGTTTGTATTTTGCCCCTAGTATATTTGACATATGACCAAAATCTCTTTGGGTTTTGTGTCGAATTTCGAGAAAGAGTTTCGTTGTGATAAGTATTGAATTCATCGTTAAATTTTGAACTTCTGTGTAGGATCGTCAATCCTGGGAATTTTGTGTTTGTTTAAATTTAGCATGTCTTTTTCGTTGCTCTTGCGTCAGTGTCCCAATCTGTTTGGTGTACCAAGGGGTAACTCTACATTCTTTTACTATTTTATTTGGTATAAATCTGTCGATTGCTGTCGATAGCACTTCTTTGAATTTGAGCCACATCTTCTCTACACCTACGTTTAATATTAGAAACGAGTGTAAGCTGTCTTTCAAGAAGGAAAGTATTTTATTTATATCTGCTTTCCTGAACAAATATAGTTTTCATTTATTTTTGGTAACTATAGGACTTTCGATATTCACTATGACCGCTCTGTGTTCACTAATACCTGTATCCGTTTTGATGCTCTTTACCAGCTCATAATTATTTATTGCTATGAGACCAAGTATGTTTTCATATACATTTACAATTTTAGTTGGCTCATGAACTAATTGTTCGAAGTAATTCTTAGAGAATGCGTTGTGTACAATTTCACATGATGTTTTATGTGTACCTCCTGTTTTGAAAACATAACTTCACCAAGAGATTGAGGGTAAATTAAAATTACTGCCTACTATTATTGTGTGAGTCGGGTATGTTTTTGTAATTAGACTCAAGATTTCTTTGAACCTTTCTGCTATTGTATCGCTGCTGAGCCATTAATTATTAAATTTTTATTATCTGTTATATTGGAATAATGGAAAGTTAGTTGATCTATAGCTTTATTCAATTCCTAACCAGTAATTTGAAGAGAAAGTACAAATAAAAGTTTTGTAGTGTTGTTGTGCATTAAAAAGGGAAGGATTGTCTTCATAAATTAGCTTACATTTTTATTTATACATTGAAGTGTATGATGCACTTAAGTTTTTGATACTAAACATGATAGTTCAATTCTATCTTAAGTAATGTCTTTCATTAATTTATCCTAAAACGATTCCCCTTTATTCAGGCAACTTATTTTAATTATGTTATTTTATATGTAAATTAATTCTTTAAATATAACGTCGCTTAAAATTGAATTTTCCATTTATAATATTAATTAATAATAATAAATAATTTCAATATATCATATGTAATTAATTATAACATTGAATGTTTTTACTTAATTAATATTAATAGATTATTTGAATACATATTTTTATCAAAAGTGTAGCTACCTATTTTTAAGTAAAAACAAATGGTTTTATAATAAAATAATAAATATAATGTAATTTAATATTTTAGATTATTAATGTAGATATTTCATAGTATTATAATAGTAAATCTTTTTAATGTAATATAATTACAGATTAATTAATATAATGTAATTAATGGAATATAATTAGGCATAATGATGAATTACATATTTATATTAGGTCAAATAAATATAATATTATTTGATTTTGCTTCATTTTAATTGGAAGACTAGATTAAATAATATAGAATTGTTATTCGAGTTACAGATATTCTTTATAATTTTTTAAAACGAAATTTTTGTACAACTTCTTTTAAGTCTTTGAATGTCATTATATATTTTGTTTTCTATTTATTTTTGTTACGCTTTTTATTGTATTTGTTCAGTTTAAAAGTAACATTCTTGTATAATAGTTCACTTTTACTTCATATTACATATGAGTTTTATTTAACTGAATATTCTATTTTAGTAGTATCAATATTTAATTATAAAATTATTTTGGAATTAGTAATTGATTAAGTATTGGAATATTTCATGCCAGCAGCGGCGGTTATACGTTTATTGTAGAAAAGTGTAAGGTGATGTGCATGATGTTTGAATACAGCATTTGTAGTGAACTTCTTAAAGCAGTTACATTGTTAAAATATCTAGCTGTAACAATGCAGACCAATATGAAATGGCATAAACATGTAAGGACAGTTGTGAGTAAGGCAGACATCCGACTGCGATCTAGTTGGAGAATTTTGGGAAGATGTTCTTCACCTGTAAAGGAGACTGAGTATAAATCGATTGTACGACCACCTCTTGAGTATTATTCAAGTCTTTGGGAACCACAGCTGATCAGTTTAAAGGAAGGTATAGAAGCAGTTAAGAGGCAAGCAGCTAGGTTCGACTAATGCATGAGTGTCACGGAAATGCTCCAGGAACTCAAATGGGGATTGCTGGAGGCAAGACAACATTCTTTTGGAGAAGTTCTGTTGAGGTAATTTAGAGGGCCAGAAATTGAAGCTGAGTGTAGAACGATCTTCTTGTCGCCTACTACATTTTAGGTTATGATCACAAAGACAGGATAAGAGAAATTAGGGCTTGTACAGATGCATATAGACATTATTTGTTTCCTTGTTCTATTTGGGAGTGGAATAGGGAAGGAAATGCCTAGTAGTGGTACAGTGTATCATCCGCCACGCACTTTACAGTGGATTGCAGAGTAGATGTAGATGTAGATGTAATTCAAGTTAACATTATGGGTTAATATAGTTATTTGTTAGTTTGCGTTTTAATTTTAAAGTTATTATAAGAAATTTTTATGGCTCTAATTTTTGAATCTATGAAACTAGGATCAGATACTCTATTATTTTAACTGATAATTTTATTCTATCTGGGAAGTTTTAGTTAAGGTCCTAAAACTCAAGGAATTTGGTGGCATTTTATTCCATTCAGCAGAACCTTTCTCATAACTGATAATACAGTTTTTACTTTACTTGACTTTACTTAATTTATTTGTTTGTATACTGACATTATTAGAAAATCTTTTTGAAGTTATAATTTTCTTGTTTTTTATTAAAGATTATTTCAGGTAAAGGCGCAACTTATAATTAAGATTCTGGTGAGTTACAATCGATGGAATCGATAGTAAATTAAATAACGTAAGTTATATTGGCTCTGGAGTATGTACACATTGCCCACCACTCTCAGTATTGATTATTAATTATTTTCGGGTAATATGAGATACGTCACATCATGGTATATGTATTGGAAAGTATATCTAGTAAGTATTATTCAAAACATGACTTTTTGGTAGAGTGATTCATTTACACTGAAATTCAGATTGTCTCGAATTATTTCTTTTATTATTTTGCTTTTGGTTATTTATTAATTTATTAAAAACAATGACATTATTATAATTTGTTCGGCATTATAACGTGAAGTATTAAAAATGGACTACAACATAGAATGAGAGCGCTTTAACATTACATAACACAAAATGTTTAAACAATAAGACATATTTTTTTAAGCCATTAAATGACATTGTCTGTGAGTTCATAAACATCCTCATGTTCACCATTAAAAACTTTCTTAGTGCATGCCATCAGGTGGTTAACTGATTGGATGAGTCCACTCTCATACTCATGGATATTCGAAAAGCCACATGTTGTCATCATCTTTTTGGACCTTCCAACGTCTGTCCTCTCATGGTTTAATTTAGTCCCTAGCCTTATAGAAAGATGAAAGCACTCTACTGATATGTTTGCATCAGCAAGCAGTCTTCTGTTCTTCACAGTGCCTTCAGTCCATGATTTTCTTCAAGCGGTTTTTTGGTGTCAAGTCCTGGTGTAAAGGAAGTTTTGGGTTTGACAGTATTTTACTATATTCTCTGGATAGTAAATGACATCTTTTAATTTTGGGTGGTCCGATGTTAGTTAGTACAGGTAAACAGTCTATAGGTAGGTCTAAGAGTTCCAGATATTAGCCTTATTGCTTCTGGTAGTTGGATACTGATTTTTCTTAAGTGTGCATTGCTGGCCCATACAGGTGCACAATATTCGATTATGCTATACACCAGTGCAAAGGCTGAACTTTGCAAGGTATTTGCATCACACCCCTAGGTTGTTACAGTGAGTTAGCGCATTTCTAGCATTCAGTTTTTATTTTGTATCCTCTATATGTGCTCTGTATGTTAGAGTTCGATCAATTTTTACTATAAGTTACCGAGCAGTATCTTCATGTTTAACAGTTTGATTATCCATGCAGATTTTCAGCTTTCTTTTGGCTTCTCTGTTATTCAGATGCGTGTTTAGACTGACTGTTTTCTCTGGATTAGGTTGAAGATGACATTTAATGTAATATTGTTGCAGCAGGCATTGAATTTTTTCTCTATTTTTTCGATAAGCTTCTTTGATAAGCTATTGCCATATTGTCCGCATATATAAACTTGCAGGACGCTGTGTCTGGAACATTTGAACTATACAATAAGGGGCTAACACAGAGCCCTGTAGGAATCCATTGTTGAGCGCTATACATCTGCTGATCTTACTGTTGAGAATTACTATTATTTTTCTTCCAGTTAAAATGTTCTTCATTTTATAGATCTAGTTGCATTGAGTTTTTTCTGACAGTTTGTTAAGCAGGTCATCCCTCCATACTGTACAATATGCTGATCTTAGATCCAACATGATAACATTGGTTATATTTTTATTCTGGTAGACTATTTCGATGTAACTTTTGAGAGCACGGACTTAATGATAGCAATTTCTTTTGGGTCTAAAACCTGCTTGGTCCATTGGTAGGAAAGGTTTTTATATATGGTATGTGTCTGGACACCAAAATCCCCTCAAATAGTTTGTAGATAGTGCATAGAAGAGAAATTGGTCTTAAATGTTTGGAGCTGTCACCAGTCTTTCCTGGTTGTAGGATGGCAACTACTTTAGCTTCTTTCCATATAATGGGTATTTTATTCTGCTTAATGCCCTCATAGAAGAGCTTTGCAGGGCAGTTACTTCCTATTCGTCACAGATTTTTGATGAACTCAGGCAGAATTCAATCTACTATTGCTGTTTTAACAGCCTTTGCTTGTGACAGTGCATTGTTGATCGCTTGTATCTTCACCTCTTTTATGAGATCTGTGTTCACTTGTTTACTCCGTGTTATATATATATTAGTAACGTCTCTCTTTTCATATCTCCTTAGATGGATTTTTGAGGTCTGTTTTATGGTATTGTGAGACGGGGGCTGTAATTAGTCTATTTTTAATACTAACCTTTGTTACTGTATCTTTCTCTTTACGCTAATTATTGAAATATGTAACATTTTTCTTTGTAGATCTTTATTTATTTTGATTTCTGTGCCTTTGGGGACACATTAGGGGTGATGGGCTCCTAGGATTGTAGTACAATCTATGTTTATATGAAAATTTCGGGATTTTAATGTTTATTGGCGCAGCTTGGCTACTAAGAAGTGGTTTTACGTGTTGGGCACGGTCAGGCCGCACAGAGCAGAGACGCTCTTGGGGGTCTACCCCTCCAACCAACTTTCGCTCGCCTTCGGGAAGGACGAGAGGGGCTGGCTTGACCTGTTTGGCGCCGACACTACAGGCGGCGGAGTATACCTGGCAGAATTTTTTTAGAATGTGTGGGACGCTTTACACAATGCTGGCCCACAGTTTACGGTGGGCAATAGCGGGGAATGCCTTTTTAGTCATTCGGCCGTTTCGCAAGAGAGGAATTTGCCGAACACAAACAATAGCACAGTGCTCTGGGTCTGGGGCTGTTTATGGAGACGTATTGCCCTTAGGCGTTATCTAAAAAAACTTCCTAGAAAGCAGCAGAGTTTGAACACAGTTAGTGTGACAAATGGTTAGGTTGAGAGGAAAGCTTTCTGCCCATCTGGCACCCCAGGGGTTTGGCTCCAGCGCCTGTACATATAGCACAACGTTAACATTAACGTTCTGTGAAATTGCTTGCAGGGCATTCACCCTGGGAACGGTGAAATCAGCGGGAAGCTTTGGTGGTGGGCGGAGCCTCTCGGCAGCCACAGAGAACGCGTCCTGATTCGGCAGACCCCCATTTTGAATGCTGTGAATTGAAATCGCCAGCATACACAGCAAAGTGTTCGGCTTTGGACAATATCACTATTGGCCAAAATGCAGAATGGAGTTCTGTACACATTATAAAGAGTTAGATCTTTCAGTTTGGTACCTATGGCATGGTTTGTTTGCTCTAGGTCAGTATTCATAACTCCTGAAAGCTTTTCTCGTACCAGTGTTCCTAGGCTATGTTTGTAATATCCTTTGTATTCAAAGTAAAATCGGGAATTTTAAGTTTGGAAATAGTATCCTTCGTTAGGTGGGTTTGTTCTAAAAGAACCACATTAACTCCTTCCTTCTCTAAGAATTTTCCCAGAATTTCTCCTTTCGTTCTTGGTGTAGCCTTCTATACTGAGATGGCATATGTATAGTCTCTTGATATCCTGTCCCCTTCGGAAGAGGCTACCCTATGTCACCTTTGCTTGGACCGGGAGACATTCTTGCATATGCCAGCTTTGTGTAAATTCTTCGACGCTGAGACATGACACAGCATTGCCCAGGTTGCATCATTGTTGAGGTAATCTACACATTGCATCCCATCATTATATTGATTTATTGTCTTATTACATTTTTAATTATAGTTTTTAGTAATGTTATTGAATTGTTCATCATTAATTAAGTTAGAGTAAGAAAATTCAATGTTTTGCCTTTTGTAACAGGGTTATCAAAATTTTAATTAATTAACCTCATTTTAGGTTAATTTCTAAATAAATGATATTTATTATTTCCTAGGAAATTTAGTTTCTTAAGGAAAGGTTAACTTTTTCTTAAATTAATGTTTTGTTTAATTTTTTAATTTGAAGTATTAATTAATTTATTTTTAAGGGATAAGCTCTAAAAGTAATAACCTACAGTTTATTAACTATTAAAATGCAATAATAAGCTTAAGAACAGCTATTTTGTTACACTTTAGTTCATTACTTTTTGTTAAAATTTTATGGTTATTTTAGGTTTTATATTAAGATGTTTAATTTAATTTTAAAGTTTTTAAAAATAAACACATGAAATAAAGAAGTGCCAAGTTGATACTTAAATTATGTAACTTGTATCACAAACGAAATCTGACAAGTACACAAGAATAAATCTCTTTAAAAAACAGAAGCATTTATGAAAATGAAGAAATTGTCTGGCAATGAAATTTTACACAATAATATTAATAAATATAAGCAAATACAAGAGTGATCCAAATCCACCGTGAGGAGGAAAGCGTACTATACTCTCATTGATCAGTGTCATCAGGGGTTTGGTGGTGGTGGTGGTGAAGATATTGGGGGAAGGTCTATATAAGGATGGAGAAGAGCTGCAACTTTCTCATTCTCTCGCCATTGCTCCTACCAGTGGCGGCAGCAGCAGCAGCGGCAGTAGAAAATGTCTTTCTCTAGCAGCAGAAGCTGCAGTGATTATCTTCTACATGAGTAAAAGTGTTTATACTTCAATGTAAGTGTGTGTGTGTGTTCTAAAATGTTTCATCCTCATAATAGCATTATCCTATTTCGTGTCTCTCAAAGTTGCTATATATATTCGTTTGGTTTAGAGATTGTAGATCTAATCTCATACTCTTTGGTAGTTCGCAGCTTCGTGGAGATGGTCTATAACTGTTGCATCTTGAAACTTATGAATAGCTCACACCATATTAAGCGCCTTCTATTTCCTGACTCTGAAAGTTGATAAATGTATTTGTTCAAATCAGAATTTGTAGATCTATTCTCAGGCACTCTGCCAACTCGCAGCTTTGTAGAGATCGTCTGCAACTGCTGAATCTTGAAACATATGAATAGCTCAGAGCACTATAGTAAGTGCCTTCTGTGTGCTTCTGTACTTACGGAACTTAGTTTATAAGCAAGTGGCATTCAAATAACCTTGTATTATTAATCTGTGTGTGTTAAAATAATTTACATAAATAAAAACAGCAGTTGTTGAGTAGCTGTGCTGATTACTAACCATTTGTGTGCATGAATGTCTGTTCAACTGAACGGTGAACAGCTAATAAATGTGTGTAATGGGCACCATTTCATCTGTAGTTTGCTAATTGTAATGAAAAGAACAACAGTTAACTTTAGAAGTAGATGTTTACCCAATTGCTATTTTTATCCGGTTGGTGGGCAAATAACGAAATGTCATAGTAATGCTTCTGATCCATCATAAAATAGTTCTGATCACAGCTTGTTGAATTACATTGTTATGCAAGTTCGTGACACCTGCAATGAGAGAAGTGCAGACAGCGCAGGTCTTTTAAAACCGTGGCAGGCGAGATTGGTCTGTGCACAACGCCCAATCTCGGTGGCCAGCAGCAGCAGAGTTGTGATAGCCCACGCGATCACTTGGGTAGGAACCCACCTGTCTCCATGCAACTGTCAGCGGTCGGCGAATTGACGCACACATACAGGAGTGGATCTGTTATCACTCGGAGTATGTCGGTACCTGAGTGCTCTTTTATCTCTTTGTTGGCCACGGCAGAGTGGCCGAGCGCATTGAGGTGCTATTCTCTGATGCACGTGGTTCTTCCCCGACGAGGGTTCGAATCCCCCCCTTGGGCATAGCTGTTCGTGTTGCCTTTAGTATAAGTTAGTTTATAAGTAGTTTGTAAGTTTAGGGACAGATGATCCCGCAGTTAAATCCCATAAGCTTAACAAACATTTTTGTCTCTTTGTTGTTTACTTTAACTGCCGAAACTCCAAAGCGAGGGAGCAGCAGCTTGTTTCTGCTGAGAGGCCAACTTTTCCCTCAAACGGAATATTTCAACACACTTGCTAATATATAACGTTTATATCGAACAAATCCTTGTTTATTTTGCGAAATTCTTTTCAACATTTGATATCTGAGTTATTCAATTCAGCCAACCTACATTAGCTGTGATGAACATTCTTTTCAACTATTGATATCTGAGTTTGTACATAAACAATGGTTGAAACACGTCCACATAATGTGTTCCATTTAATTGACTCCCCTTGAACAAATGTTGACAAGCTTCAGATTCTTTTTATTGTAGCAAGACACTCCACTCGCAATATACGAGATATTAGGCATTATATATTGATTTAGTTTTATCTGTATGTAAAATTCTAAGTGTCTATGTTTTACATGAGGCCCAAATATGTATTAGTGTGTGCTGTGATGTGCTCCCACTGGCCCTGTGTTCCACAGAATGAATGACACTTTGTATGTAAGAATGTTTAGCAAGTGCTAGGCGCGCCTCGTCTGTTTTGTGGCGTCATTTCTTTCAAAAGCTGGGCATTGAATGCCCCTCGGCGAGAAGTAGGTTTGCCAGCTGCTGAGCATAACCCAGACTTAGCAAAGATTCCTAATGTAGCTTGCTCTTAACCTCCTTGGCTGGGAGTTGGTCAGGTTACCTACCTGACGAACGCTGACGCTCTCTGGGCTTCTCTCCACTACCCCTCATCAGTAATGGCTAGGCAGTGGTCTAGAGAGCTATTCATTGGCTTCTTGGTTCCTGGTAGGGTAAGTACCTCTGGGTCTGGTTCTGCTGTGGCCTCGTGGCTCAACTTAGTCAGGCTCCAGAGTTGTACTTATGCCTTTTTGCGAGTTTAATTCTAGGAGTAGCAGCTACACTGTGTGTAGTAGTGAGAGTAGGCTTAATTTCGTACAGGATTGCTAATTTTATGTCGATTTTGGCTGGAATCTCATTCCAAGGCTCTGATGGTGTTTCGTTAGCATAGCTCTTGCACTTTATAACTTTTAAATCATTTCTTTGTCTGTTTAAATATGTTCAGTGTCTTTCGTGTTCTTATCGTAGTTGAATTCAAACATTTTTGGGGACTCGCAGTGCCTATACTGATCGTACTTTGTCAACAGAACACGTGGACGATATCAGACTAAGCCTTCAGCTTTTCCATCATGCAGTGCACATGAGTGGTTAATAATTGTATAGCTAATTTGCTAATGTGTTTCCTAGTGAGTGTAGCGTGCTGTATTGATCTAACAACTTTAACCTTCTGTAGTTATCTTCTCCCTGTAATAAACGAACGCCAGAGCGACCGTTTTTAGATATTATTTAATGAAATCTTGATTTAATGTATAGTTGCAAGTTCTAGGGAAACTTTAACTTCCATCTGTACTTCGCACTTGTGGTCTTAAACCAAGTGTGTTTGTTTCTGATAGTTTATCATGAGCCTAAGTCACTAGCTTGACATGCTATGGAAGTGAAGTACTATTTCATTGTGCACAAGTGAACCTTCGATATGCATTCTCCACATTTCTTGGCTGTCGTCTTGGTGTATTGGTGTCAGGTGCTTGGTGAGTACCTGCATGGCTTGGCATATGAATCTGTGTGTAAATGTGCTGCAATTCCTCAGTTCCCCCCTATGAAATGTGATCTTAATTAACCTGTACTCAACTTTGTAGGTGGGCAATTTTTGGGCCATGTAATTGTGGATATTTTGAACAGTTTGTAAGGTGAGTTTTTTATTGTAATTAAAAAAAATGGTCTTCCCCCTTGTTGTTCTTGTTTTGGACAATAAATTAATTTGTTAAACTATAATCCTTTTGTGCTAATTTAAATTCTCCCCCATCATTTATTTTGGATTAATGTGGGCTAATTTGTTCATGTATCTTGTATCTCTGCTCCCTTCTGGAGGAGAGAATATTTGCGTTTCCATTGCCGACATTTATGATTTTTGATTTAGATCCATGATCGTGGATCATTATTTGATTGTGTGCAGTTTCCTCTAAATATTACAGTAAATGTCAAACTGTTTGCTTAACTTAACTTACAGAATCAGTTTTGCTTAAGGGAACTGTATACTTCCGCTGCTGTGTGAATAACGCCGTAATTAAATTTTGTGAGTAAGTAGTCAATTGTTAACTTCACGAACACGGCTAGTTAACAGCCAAAACAACAGCGGGCGAGTTTCACATGGCGACCCTGCCAGGATTTGTCCTTCTGGCATGTTCTGATTTTTTTTATTATGTTATTAATTCAAATATCCACCCGTCCCCTGCAATTGTGTGAGTGTGTGAGTACTGTAGTGCAGCAAGCACTTAAATTTGTGTCTTTCTCTTTTTTAGCAGTATATTTTTGTGTATTTTGGGTAGTGTTTTTATTAACGGCAATTTTCGGGCCTTTAACAACGTGTGAATTGCATGTGAAATTTTATTGAAGCATCGGTGTTCTGCCAGTTGGGTTGCTAGGTTGTTGCTTTGTGTTTCCATCGTTAAATTCGCTGTAAGATTGAAATGGATAGTTCTACAGCTTTGGCGATTGAAACGCGTAGCCACGCAGAAATGAAAGAGGAAGAGAGTAAAAGAGATAGGTCGCATGAAACTAAAAGTAACATGGTGTTAGATTCTTGGGGAGACTTGTCGTTTGAGAACTTAGACATTTCGAACCAGGGGATAACTGCTCCCGTGGACAAACACCCCATTAACCCGGGAAACCCAGTGGTTACTCTCGCCGGAAGCCGTGGCCACAGAAATTGTCTGTGCCATGCCGTGCCTAATGTGGTAGCGCTTGAAAGTGAGTCGGGTCTGCTTGGGGACAAAGCAGTGGCCGGCCCGGTAGCTAAGCCGGATTATCCACCCGCCCCAGTACCAGTGGTCGCCCCCATGAACAAAGATCTAGCAGTTTTACTCGCCCACCGCGTTGAAATTTGAAGCGAGATAAGTGGAATTAAATCACAAGTGCAAGAGAATCTGGGTAGGCAAGAGGAGTGAATGATCACCCTTCAAAAAGAGATAGTCGGTGTAAAAACGCGACAAGATGAGGTTATCCGTCACCTGGACGAGATGGCGAAGGTAGTATCAGAAAGGATTGAACAGAAAGCCGACGCCATCAGAGTAAACCAGGAAGAGATCGGCAAGGTAAACGCGACGGTCGACGCGGTAGAGGTGCACGCCGAAAGTATTGTGACAAGCATTAATGAGGTGAAAGCGCACGTCGACAATGCAGAAGCACGTGTCGGCGACGTGAGTAACCGAGTTGATACAATTGATGCATGTGTCAGTGTACTGGCTGGCCCCGTTGATGAAGTGATCTCTTCTGTTGGTGCCATAGGCGGATGTGTAGGTACGGTGGAGTCTGAGATTGTTCAATTGAAGAACCAGCTCGGGGCATCATCTGCCGAATGAATGAAATGCGGGTAGCCGGCGGAGAGCCTGCGCCTAGTAGCCACACAATTACCGTGCGTGAGTGGACAGATAAGCAGCCGTCTGATGCGGTCAGTAATGCGTGCTGTAGCCGCGGCGCCAAATCTGATAAGGACGCCAGTTCGGCTTTTGAAGATGATGAGGTTGCACATCATCCACGTTCGGCGAGCCATCCGTACAGGGCGAACCGCAGTAGCCTTGATTCAGCTCCTGCCTTTGACTACAACCAGCTTCTCACCGTGCGAAAGGACGAAACCTTTCGCAACGCTCCCATCGGTATCCACCCCTGCGCTTGGCTGGATCAATTAGAGTACTGCCTACTTCCAAATTGGCCGGAGTGTAATAAAGTAGACTTTGTGGTTGGGTTGCTTGAAGGCGAGCCCGCCACAAGGTTGCGCGCATTACTAAGAAATGGGCTCAATTACTGGGGGTTTCTTGAGCATTTTCTCGCGTCCTACTGGTCTGAAACCCATCAGGATCGCGTGAAACATAGCATCTTAATGATGCCGCATTACAATCCCTCCTAGTGCTCAACCCCTACTGAGTTCTTTCAGGTGATGCTTATGAAGAACCAGTTCCTGGATTTTCCATACCCGATACCTGAACTAATCTGCTTAACGAAGTTGCCGAGGAGATTGCACAACACCATCATTGCCGGAAGATACAAAGATGACCTTGAGCAATTTCAGGTGATGCTAGATGAGCTCGAGTTTGATTATGAGCCGCCGGCAAGTAGTTCACATTCGAGCGGCAGTTTTAAAAGGAACGGGTATCAGGGACAGCACCTCCCGCTGCACCTGCATGATGCGGACAGCAATGCAAGTACGCAGAGCTCGGCAGGGCAAAACGAGCGCCCGAGTCCGTACGACGGCGCATGGCAGGAACGGAAAGGTTCCATGCCAGAAAATCAGGGACGCAACAAGAAACGATGGGGTAACAGTAATAGTAGAAATGGCCATCAAAACCGTGTACACTGGACAAGGCCGCCGACACCTCCGCAAGGAGTCGAGGTGCGATCGCCTGACCCCCGACACAATAAACCCGAAAGTCTGTCGGATCCGTCGATTTCTAAGGAATGATGACCCCCCTTCGTTGCTGAACATTCGGTGAACTTAATCGAACAGGCAACGGAACCGGCAACAAAAATTACGGACATGCCCGAGGTTTTTCGAGCGGAGGAATCGATTGTGACTGCGACTACGGAACGCGTAAACCATTTAAAATTTGACGACCTACGAGAGGTTCTTCTGGAGGAGGAGCCGCACACGACAGGGGTGACAGTCCAACCCGTCCTGGAAATTGAAGTTCAGGGCGTGAAATTACGGTGTACGTTAGACACGCGAAGCGTTATATCGGTAATGAGCGAGGATGCTTTTAACCTGGCAGTAGGTTCTTGGCCAGTACTACCTCTTCAACGCACCAAGGTCAAAGGAGCTTTGGTTGGTAGGAGCGTGGAGGTTAGGAAGCAGGCCGAAATTCAGTTTAACTGCTAAGGCTATACTTTCATCGCCAATTTTATAGTTGTGCCGTCGCTCGCTGTGGACATGTTGCTCATCGTTGAATTTTTAGTAGGGCACCAGGCCACACTGAACTTTGGAGAAGGTGAAGTGCACCTGCTACTTGATGGATCAAACATAAAGTTAAAATTTGACGAATGCACTACGACGTTGATTTCCGATGGTCCCTCTCGTCACTTTCTCTCTGACTTCCTAACCGATTATCGGGCGATATATTGTGGCGACCCGGTAACCTCTGATTACGGTCAACCGACAGTATTAATTCGGATGAACAAGGCGACATTGCGTCCGAGATTGAACAAAAGGTCAGTTCTTTAGAAGACGCTCCACGTCTGGCTAAGGCTGAATTGTCCCGCATTTTGCATAAACATGCTTCAGTTTTCTCTGATGCCCCCAGTACCATTAAGAACTTTCGTTATCAACTCAAAGTGCGAGAACATACTAAGTTTTTTATCAAGCCTTACGGTATACCGTGGGTGTACAAAGGCGAGGTAGTAGAGGAAATTGAACGAATGAAAAGAATTGCGCATGAAAATGCTGTTGAGCTAGAGACCATTCGGACCAAGAAGTCCCATGGTGTGCACCACGTTTCTAGCTTTTTTTTTTTTTTTTTTTTTTTTTTTTTTGTCTTGTGTATTTGTGTACCGTTTCAACCAAGGTACCATGAAAATTTTATCGTAAGGGTTTGTCTGTATTTCGTAGCACGTTCAGCGTTGAGTGCTATTCAATAGCTCTGATGAGTAATTTGTACTTGTGCTGTTCTGTCAATAGATGCGTAAATGCGTCCCGATTCAGCGCAAATAGTTGGTTTTTGCCCTTCGTTGTGGTGATGCCAGCTATTGTGACTTTTGGAGCACTGGTCGGTACGATTTCTGTTAAGTTTTGTTCAAAAACTTGAATGTTTTTGAAGTTCCTAAGCCCTTGTCTTTTGGTCGCGTGTATGGACGCGAGAAGTGTCATTTCCTGGTACTGTCTGTACCTAGTTACTGGTGTCATTAGATGTTTTGCAATTTCCTTGCCATCGGATTGTGTTAAGTACCACCATTTAGGTAGAGGGAAGTGCAATACAATTGACGCGGCAGGTGTCCTCGTGCATGATCTCCAGAGAGTCATAGTATTTATTTAGAACCATGACTGTACCGCCACCATAGTGCCAGTACAGGCTTCCACCACACGAGTAGGGTTGGCATTATTAATTTTGGGGAAAGGTTCCCCTGTCTCTCGAGACGTGTTATTTGTCACACGATGAATCGGAATAATTCTTAGAATTTTCTGCAACTTGGGTGCTCTAAGTGACTATTCGTAGTACACCCAGTAATGAAATCTTCCAGTGTAATGTTTCAGACTGTACTTGAGTAATGTGTAATTGGGAAAGACAAGAAGAGGAGTGGTATAGAAGTAAACAGACGACCGGACGCGAGCCCATGAGTTTTATGGAATAGAAGAAAACAGAATCAGAACAGCATGGCTCTTCAATTTTACGAAGCGGTAGAAATGGGTAGTTGTTTGTTTTTTTTTTTTTTTTTTTTTATGGGACTTAACTACGGGGTCATCAGTCCCTAAACTTACAAACTACTTATGAACTACTTACAAACTAGGACGGCACAAATATCCATGCCCGAGGGGGGATTCGAACCCCCGACCGTAGTGGCCGTGCTGACCGTGACTGGAGCGCCTCAGTCACCTCGGCCACCGCGGCCGGCTAGAAATGGGTAGAGTAACGCCCATCACAAACCAGGTGGTATAAGTCCCACTCTTGGCGCACTAAATAATAATGTTTTTAGTTCAGGAATCGCGTAACTAAATGAAGCTGTAAATAATTGATGTACTGTATGTGTTATGTCATCTTGTATGATTTAATATGATGTACATTTTCTCTTATCCAGGTTAATATATTTATTGTGTTTTCTTTCCCTAGCTATTATACAATAATGTATTTTGTGTCTGAAATTATCTGATATTGCATTCTTATTATATAGGCATAGTGTGTTTTATTGTATGACCCTGCATATAACATGTGTTAGTTTCTAGTAACGTTGCAGTTTTTTTCTCATATTGGCGTAATGTGTTTTATTGTTGTAATATATTGCATATTAAAGATGTCTTTTATTTCCAGGTATTTCCAGAGCATGCATTTGTTTCCGTAATTATTGTGTATCTCTAGCATAACATTTTGGGGAAAATTCAAATTGTTTACCTTCTTTTTGTTGTGCAAATAGCATTTTGTGAACGTTCTTTGCTTCATGACAGCACACCACTGCTAGGTGCGGATGGTTTGCCAATTACATATCATGAAGAACAACACAATGTTACAACCCACTAAAACGGGATAGCAAGTCACTAATACTTAAAAAAAAAAGTCCGCTACCGGGAGACGCAAAGTGTTTGTGCCTGTGTTTGTTCTCCATTTTCAGACAACCCAGAGCGCAAGAGAGAAGGAATTGCGCCAGTAGTTAGATGGTAGCTAGTTGCGGTAATGTAGCTTGGGTTAAGGGGTAGATAATGCATGACAAGTAACAGCGCAATGCGCCATTGCCAATGTTTGTAGTGCCTTGCTTGTAACACTACCGCTCAGCCATATTTTAATTCCACGCTTCTGCCGCTGGTGCACCTTCTGCTTGCTGCCTCCATGTGTGCAAGGATCTGCGTATATATTGGTCATATAGGGATAATTACTTTTTTTTGCCTCATAGACTATCATATTGTTTTAATTGTAAAATTTGTGTTCTTGTACTTAGTCTTAAGTGATACGTCTGCTATGGCAGCAGTGACTTAATTTTATTTGTTTTATTAAAACAACCATTGTGAGGTCATATATATTTTATGTTGCTTAAATATGTAATTGTAAAGATCTGAGGAACGTCGTCCTGTAGAATGGACAATTACAGGCGATGAGGTTTAATATTCAGAATATTGTGATGTGTGAATTTTGCGCAGACACCTGGGAAACTCTTCGCCACCGACAGCGGCAGCACGATGTGCCGCGGTCCGGACCACTCGCCATCCGCAAGCCCAGCGCAGCCACCAGCGGCCCTTCGTCCCACCGCCAGCTGCCAGAGGAGGCCTGCTGTGATGTTGACAGGCAGCTGCCGGCAACCAGCTGCGCCAGACAGTGCTCGCCATCCTTGCTGCACTGCCGGCTGGTGTGATGCAAGCAGACACACCCCCTGCAGCAGCAGCCACCGTAGCGCCCCAAGGGCCAGCTGGATGAAACGGCACAGTCGACGACCCCAGTCCAGTCCAGAGGCGTCCCTGGCTGACAACACTGAGGGCAGCGCATCTCCGGCTGGTGTGCGTGCCAGCAGCGGACTCCTGGCGATCATCTTCTGGCTCTTCAGCAGAGGCTCCAAGATCGGAGATCTCACACCGACTGCAGCTTGACAGCGACCTCACACCATCGGCTTGCAATGAGCTGTCAAAGAACCACAATACTGACATAGCCCCTCGCTGTGTTGTACAAGAAGAGCTGCATAACCTGTCACCCAGTAAGTGCACAGTCCATTTGTGCAATACTAGTCTCGTCTGTTGCTAATGTGCGGGCAGAAGAGGGTAACAAGGTAACGGTCCTACATATTGCAAGACGATACCACGGGTGAAAACTCGATGCAATGGGAATGTCACAGTCACTGACACTTAGGTAAGCTGGTGTTCCATCCATGGTAACAACGAGATGTTCTCCAAATCAAGTCATGTGCGAGGCGACCTAACCAAGCTGCTGCTGTGCTGGTGCCAGATCTACTGTCAGAGACGCTCAATCAGTATAAAAATACTCACAGTGCGGTCAGTAGTGTCCTCCAAGTTGCATTGGAAGAAAGTCCCTCCCCATGCCCCTAGAACTGAATGGTGTGTAAACATGTATGGCGATCAAATGTCGTGTTGATAACTATAACAAAAACAGACCTGTGTGACACACAGATGTGTTGATAAAAGATTGTAGTGGATCTGATGTTATGTTTTTGAAATTCTAATATTGAAAATCGAGACTTAAATATAGCCTTCAGGCAAGGACACATCTATGAATGTGTGACAGACTACATCAAGAGTGTTTGAGTACTTGTCTTATATTTTTTTGTTTCTGTCTGATATTGTCTACATGTGTTTCTATGTGACCTATGTATTGATATTACACTGATGTATGTCCTCAAGCTGTGGTCTAGCCAGCCACACCAGCAAATACACCATTTGATTTCTTTTGATGATTTCTTAAATGGATTTATGATTTGTGTTAGTAGTATAAGAGGCCATTCCACTCTGCCCATGCTCTATTTTATGCCACGATTTTACAAGGACAACCTGGTAAATATAAAAGTGCCTGAAACTCAAAATTATATGATAAATTTGAGTTCAGTCAATTTTTTCTCACTAAGGAAGGGGTGATGAAACACGTCCACATAACATGTTCAATTAAATTGATTCCCCAAGACAAATGTCGACGAGCTTCTAACTTTTTTATTTATTTATTTATTTTTTGAGTGTAGCAAGACGCTCCACTCTCAATATGCTAGATATTAGGCATTATATATTGATTTAGGTTTATCTGTATATAAAATTCTAAGTGTCTATGTTGTACATGTGCTCCCACTGGCCCTGGGTTCCACAGAATGAATGAAACTTTGTATGTAAGAATGTTTAGCAAGTGCTAGGCGCGCCTCGTCTGTTTTGTGTCGTCGTTTCTTACAAAAGCTTGGCGTTGAATGCCCCTCGGCGAGAAGTAGGTTTGCCAGCTGCTGAGCAGAAACCAGACTTAGCAAAGATTCCTAATGTAGCTTGCTCTTAACCACCTTGGCTGGGAGTTGGTCAGGTTACCTGCCTGACGAATGGTGACGCTCTCTTGGCTCCCCTCCACTACCTCTCCTCAGTAACGGCTAGGCAGTGGTCAAGAGAGCTATTCATTCGCTTCTTGGTTCCTAGTAGGGTAAGTACCTCTGCGTTTGGTTCTGCTGTGGCCTCGTGGCTCGACTTAGTCAGGCTCCATAGTCGTACTTATGCCTTTTCGCGCGTTTAATTCCGGGAGTAGCAGCTACACTGTGTGTAGTAGTGAGATTTTCCTTAATTTCGTACAGGATTGCTAATTTTATGTCGATTTTTGCTGAAATCTGATTCCGAGGCTATGATGGCGTTTCGTTAGCATAGTTCTTGTAATTTATAACTTTTAAATCATTTCTTTGCCTGTTTAAATATGTTCAGTGTCTTTCGCGTTCTCATCGTAGTTGAATTCAAATATTTTCGGGGACTCGCAGTGCCTATACTGTTCGTACTTGTCGACAGAACACGTGGATGATATAAGACTAAGCCTTCAGCTTTTCCATCATTCAGTGCACATGAGTGGTTAATAATTGTATAGCTAATTTGCTAGTGTGTTTCCTAGTGAGTGTAGCATGATAATTTTCCCCGAAAATTGTCCATTCTAACTTGTAATCTGTGTACTTGTCGGCCCACGTGTGCGCTGATTAGCGTGTTCCCTGTGTGGTTATTACCATTAAATAGATTTTTTTCCTCGGTGTAGAAAGAACCGTTGCACGACGTATATCATGTTTTTAATTTTCATGAAATAAAATTATTTCACTTCTCTGAATTTTGTGACTGAACTCTGTATTGTGCTGTAGCAATCTGTAACCTTGCTTATCTAATAGATATCATTACTCTGATCAGAAAGAATGATTACACAATACGTTTCGCGATCTTATTCTCTTTGAGATTGATTTTGTTAACTTTATGCATGTTTTGTGTTCCGACTTAGTAGAGTGCTGTATTGATCTAACAACTTTAACCTTCTCTCCCTGTAATAAACGAACGCCAGAGCGACCGTTTTTAGATATTATTTAGTGAAATATTGATTAATGTATAGTTACAAGTTCTAGGGAAACTTTAACTTCCGTCTGTACACCGCACTTGTGGTCTTAAACCAAGTGCGTTTGTTTCTGATAGTTTATCATGAGCCTAAGCCACTAGCTTGACACGTTATGGAAGCGAAGTACTATTTCATTGTGTGCGAGTGAACCTTCGATCTGCATTCTCCACATTGCTTGGATGTCGTCTTGATGTATTGGTGGCAGGTGCTTGGTAAGTACCTGCATGGCTTGGCATATGAATCTGTGTGTAAATGTGCTGCAATTCCTCCATTCCCCCCATATGAAACGTGATCTTAATTAACCTGTACTCAACTTTGCAGGTGGGCAATTTTTGGGCCATGTAATTGTGGATATTTTGAACAGTTTGTAAGGTGTGTTTTTTATTGTAATTAAAAAAATGGTCTTCCCCCTTGTTGTTCTTGTTTTGGACAATAAATTAATTTGTTAAACTATAATCCTTTTGTGCTAATTTAAATTCTCCCCCATCATTTATTTTGGATTAATGTGGGGTAATTTGTTCATGTATCTCGTGTCTCTGGTCCCTTCTGGAGGAGAGAATATTTGCGTTTCCGTTGCCAACATTTATGATTTTTTTATTTAGATCTATGACCACAGATCATAATTTAATTGTGTGTAGATTCCTCTAAAGATTACAGTAAAGGTAGAACTGTTTGAGAGATTTGCTTAAGGGAACTGTATACTTCCACCACTGTGTGAATATCGCCGTAATTAGATTTTGTGAGGAAGCAGCCAATTGTTAACTTCACAAACACGGCTCGTTAACAGCCAAAAGAACTGCGGACGAGTTTCACACAAAAAAAGTTCGTAATTCTATCGGACCAAACTGCGTGGTCATCAGTCCATAGCTTACAAACTACTTAACCGAAGGTAAACTAACCTAAGGACAACACACACACCCATGCCCCAGGGAGGACTCGAACCTCCAAGGTGTGCAACTGCGCACTTCGCAGCGAGACGCTTTAGCAGCCGAGTTTCACAGTCTAGAGTACAACTTTTTATATAATTTTTATATTTTATATATTTCACATTTTTATATTGAACAAAATAAAAAAAATTATATTAAAAAATTTTGCACTCCAGACTGTTTGTTTATATACAAATTTAAATTAAGAGTGCTGTTTCCCATAAGTGGAACAAAAATGTTTCCAAAAATATTGATATCTGAGTTATTCAATTGAACCAACCTACATTAGCTGTGATGGACATTCTATAGCCTTTTCTCCTTTACAGGTAATATCCAAGACATATTGTGACACGCTACAATGAGTGCAGAGAGATGACATGTGCGTTATAATATTTACAAAAACGAGTTTCATGTTGTAATTGCTTGGAATTACATTTATCAAGCAGAGTGAAAAAGTTACTGACCACAAACTGTGCTACATTGGATTTGTTTCCAAAGATGAATACTGCCACATGTGATAATATTTAATGCTTACATCAAACAAGCCCTTGTTTATGTTACAAAACTCTTATCCGAGTTATTCAATTATAGCAACCTACATTAGATCTGATGAACATTCCCTCGCTTTTTTTTTTTTACTTACAGGTAATGTAGCGACTTTCTTGTGGATGACCCAGAAACTAATCGTCTTTCACATTGATGCATAGTTAGAGGCTGTAAGCCTATACACTCACAGGCAAGGAATATATTAGATGAATGCCATGACTACTTGCTTATTAACGAAATTACGAATGGACAGAAACAGAGATGGCACTTACTGCTATAGTTCTTTTGTTCACTATCATTAGCAAACTACAGATCAAACGGTTACCAAAGACACACAGTTATTATCTGTTTACCGTTCAGATGAACACACATACAAGCACACATGCATATAAATGTTTAGTAAGCACCACAACTGTTGTGTTGTAAAGTCAGCGCCACACGCCAGACGCACGAGAACACATGCGGACGACCGGCAGCCAATCGCACACCAGCGTCGCTTCTCTTGGAGGGAGAAACGTAGATTGCCGCCCTCTACAAGCGGCTATATCTATGCTGACATGCGTCTGGACAAGCCCGTCTGAACCCAGCTACGAAATAAGCAATCTCTAGGACTCAGTGCAGCTAGCATAGTACAGAAGACGACGCCACGAGAAGAGGCATGCTTTTCTGAAGTTGAATATCTTTGTACAGTCCAGTAAATAAAACTTGTACTACTAATCTATACAGCTGTTCTAGCTGTCCACACATCCTGATAGGACCTTTTCTGAACGACAGGCTGAGGACGACATAACAGAGGCTGACCAGGATGACAAAACAACATCTACTTAACTGCTATTGCTTATAGTTAAGTAAATTATTTCAACTGACAGGAAAGACAAGAATGTAATGTACTCAAAGGCTTCACCAATAATTTATTTCAAGATGCATCAGTCCTTAAAAACTCGTCTGACATTTGCTTTAAGGAGCGAAAACACTACCAAAGGGATTCAGGTCCATCAATTTAATAAACCTGTGGCCCCCTGATACCACAACACCATGTTGCTCCAGATGCAAGCTACGATCACGAGAAGCAGTTCTATAACGAACACTATAGTTGGACAATGAATCTGTCGACAACAAGTTGTTAAATATATATCACGAAATATATCAATGTGTGAACTGTTGCCTCTTTGCTTGTATAGTACATATAATCACTTCTGTTTTTTTTTTTTCAAGGTCAGATGATATAATTTTAGATGTGCTCATCAAATGTCTTTGGAAGTGAACACATTCATTAGGCAACTGACTCCAAGAGCCAATACTCCCTCTAAAACTTACTGCCACCTGTTCACTCATGAACGACAACAGACGCCCTCAACCACCCTGGTGTGTTACTGAATACACGAAGAACAGACATACATTCAGTTTACATACACAGATTTACCTACTATACTAAATCTTTTGGCTGCTGCACATAATGTTTCACCTACCACACATAAAGTTTCGGGTACCATTCATAAAGGTTTGGCTAATAAACACAAACTTTCAGCTACCACTCATAAAGTTTCGGTTATCACACATAAAGTATCGGCTACCATGCATCAAGTTTCGGTTACTACACTTAAAGTTTCGGTGACTACACTTAAAGTTTCGGCTACCACATAATATAAAGTTATGGCTAACACAAGTTTCAGATACCCAAACCACTGATTAGTACACATCCATCAGATACTTATCTACTAAAGTATTCAGATTCTCTTCCAATTATGTTTACCAGCAGTCTTTCTAAGTGTTGAACCATTTAACATCGAGTCCATTAAGTCATGGCACTGGTGTTTTGACACTTGTCCTGTCTTTCTGTATTTTCTCCCAGTCCCCCCCCCCCCCCCAATATCCCTGAAAAACGAAATCTGTCTACTATGAAGGTCCTAAGTCTTTACAACAATTACCAAATGCAACTTTATCTTGCAATAGTGATGACAGAGTACTCGTTCTACCACATGTATCACAGGGCAAAACCAGACTTCTTATGATCACCAGAAAACACACTGAAAACTGCAGGTGGTCCGGTATTCGAAGGCTGCTCATTAATAGAGCACAACACTTTACACTTAGAACACGTTTATTGCTTACACAACCATACACTCAGCACAGACTGTCTCCTGCTTGGAGTATTCCCACTATTTATACATAGAAAGAATTTTCTGGAACTTACTAGTACATCAAACATAAGAAACATGTAGAACATTCTAGAAATAGTAAATACAAACAAATAATTTAAACTGCGGACCACAAACCCAGTGATTTGCAATGCTAACCACTGCACCACGCATTTCGTGGGAAGACTCACGGCATTACTCCCTTTCCTGACACGACAGTGACCCACTGTTAGGTCCCCTTTGGTGCCAGCAGCAGTGTGCTAGATATTGTCATGGATTCTCTGTATGGCAGGTCCGGAGAATCCTTCCATACTGCTTGCACTCCTTTCTTATGGTGACGATGACTGGCGTCATACTCTCCTGTCTCTGGCTTCATCATTGTCACGACGGTCTTCAGAGTTCTTGAACAAGAGGCTGTTTCTCTATATCTGTTCTTTGGGATCATGGCAAGGCTTCAAATGGAGGACGTGCACAATGTCTCTTCGTTTTTGTCATTTTGAGGAAGGCTCATAATCATCGACATCCCATGTGACATCTGACAGGTGGCCTATGACATGATACAGACCAAAGTATCACTTCATTAACTTTTCCAATAGCCCAGCTTTCTGTACAGGGGTAAATCCATACCAGATATCCTGGACTATACAAAAAAGGTCAGTGCTTGTCGTTATACCGTTTGCGGTCCTTCTCCTGGGCTTCCAGCGTCCATATGCAAGCCAGCTGCCTTGCTTCTTCGACCATGGTGATGAGTGTCGTCTGGTTGGAATGTGAACAGCGTATCTATTGTCATCTCAGCTTCACGACTATGGATCAGGAAAAATGAAGTGAAGACTGAACTGTATTGCCTTGCTGTATTATAAGCAAATGACATAACTGGCAGTATTGTATCCCATTCCTTCTGATCAACATCGCCGAATAGCGACAGCATATCTGTTAATGTCTTGCTGAAACATTTGTCTGAGGATGGTAGGCAGTTGTTATTGTGTGGACAATGTTACAACGTGACATTACCTCAGACACTAGTTTTGACATGAATACCTTACCTCGATCAGATATCATAACATGTGGTGCACCACACTTCAAAATAATATCTTCTACTAGGAATTTTGCGATCTCTGAAGCTTCTGCAGTCGACACACGTTTGATGACAGAGTATCGGGTGAGATAGTCAATCCAGACAATTATCCATCGGTTACCAGTTGTCGACTTTGGGAACCAACCTAAAAGGTCGATTACAATCCAGTAGAATGAAATTGATGCAGGTGGAATTGGTACCAGATGAACTGGAGGTAATTGCGGCACTTGCTTCCGTCACAGGCACACCTTACAGTGACTCACATAAAGGCTAAAAGATCGATATAGACCTTGCCAGTAATACTTGCGTTTGATTATGTACAGAGTCTTCACCAATCCAAGATGTCCAGATATTAAAGAGTCATGGAAATACTGGAGAATAGCTGGCCGGAGATGAGCTGGAACAACCAGTAGCCATTTGGAGCCCAGTAGGCCGTAGTTGCACTTATACGATGTATCTTTTATAAGTTGAAACTCTCCTTCGGTCAGATCTCCTTTCTCCAAGGCCTCTATGGTTTGCAATGATGCTGGATCTTCCCTCTGTTCAGCTGTAATGTCATCTAACTTAGTGAGGGTTGAACTTTCGTCCATGCTGTTGTGTTTGGTTAGTGGATTCCTCAAAAGGCAGTCGGTGTCCTTGTGTTTGTCCTCTGTGACATCGTACTCTTAGAGTCTTAGTGCCCATCTTGCGAATTGATCTGATGGATCCTTCAAATTATCCATAAAGAATGGTGATCTGTCATGATGGTGAATGGTTTACCGAATAAATACTGATGGAACTTGTTGATAGCCCAGATAATGACGAGACACTTCTTCTCGGTTGTAGAGTGAGAGAACTCTTGATGCATAGGTTATCACCTTTTCAGCACCTTAATGAATTTGTAAGAGCAGTGCACCAATTCCATAACCGCTAGCATTTGTGTGAAGTTCGGTTTCCACCTTCTCGTCATATAAGGCTAGAAAGGCGAAAATGGAATGGTAGATGACTAGTATAAAGGTGATTTGATGAACCCTCTGCCAGGCACTCAAATGTGATTTGCAGAGTATCCCTAGGAGATGTAGTGGTACAGAAGTTAGAGCCTCCTTAAGTGCCTGCTCTTTCTTTCGACTTATTTTCTCTACCACTATTGTATTGCCAAAATGACTACTCAGCAATCTCTCATGTTAAACAAAGCATCTTTACCAATTTTTTTTCAATTCTGTTTTCTCTGTACAGTAGCCTAATTGTAATTGCGGCTACAAGATGGCACTACTGAGGTAATTTCTTCCTTATCACAACTTCACTTAGCACATGCCAGTCTGATATCTCCGTGCGTGCGTGCAGCCCATAGTGGCTAGCTATCTTTAAAAATTCTTTTTAAGCTGTGTGGCATAAGCTACACAGATGAATAGTATATTTTATTGTGTGATTTAAAGAAGAAACTACTAAATACAGATATGGCCATTCCTTTCAATAAGTTGTGTGAAGAAAGAGAACTTGTCCCCAAATAGGCAAAGGCCTACATAAACTTCAATAATTGCAAAAAGAACACTCAATTTTTCAGACCTATTATTAAATTCAGATCAGAAATTTGTGTACTTAAAAAGACACTCTCAACGAAGAGGCATTTATTTATTCTTAGAACTCACAAAAATTTTTCGTGGTAATTATATCTTTAATATTGACGATTTCTGGCTACAGATTAATGAGCACTTAGAAATCTGTAAGCAAGCTATAATGCATAGACATGAGGAGAACTTTGTAAACTTTTCTGCCTGCTTCCTACGTAAAAGTCTTCTCACAGTGCTTTAAAAAAAAGCATGTCTTTTTCAATAGAATATTAAATAAGACTAACATTATGTTTACGCAAAATGAAACAGAGGCTTAAAGTACAATGTTACCCCCCTTTTGTCAGACAAAACTGTAATAGAAAACTTGCTTGTTGACTTAAAAACTGGCCTTGACTATGTAAAAATGAAAAGTTCAAGACAAACCAGAATTGCTTTTGACATAGCTAACATAGTTAGTAATAACACTTTTCATTCTCAAAATGCTGTGTGCAATGATAGAACTTTGATTAAGTCTATAAATAATAAACTTAAAGAAACCGATGCTTTAATAACCAAGTCTGACAAAGGTTGTTTGTTCCTTGGTAATTGCTAGTAATACTGAATATGTCTCTAAAACCTTAGTATTTTTTAATGAAACTAATATTTAGGAACTGCACAAGTACCCGACTGCAGAATTACAAAAAGAAGTCAGGTCTGCCATCAATAATGCAAAAATTTTTGCTTAAGCCATTTCATAAAAAACTCTCGTTAATATGAACCCTCAACCCCCTAAACTGCTTTCACAGTTCAAGGTGCATAAAATTAACTATTCGATCAAGCCTATTTCAAACAGTTTGAACAGTGCTTACCACGATTTAGCCAGTTTTCTGCACGAAACCTTGAAAACGTCCTTCGTTTTTCAGAACAATTATTCTGTTCCCAACAGTCAACTACTAGTGACTAAAGTAAATGATCTAGATTGCAGTCCAGATATGAAGCTCTTTTCACTGGATATCAAAAATCTTTATACCGATGTACCCGTAGTGGAAACGCTTAAGATTGTAGAAAAGAATTTATGTCAATTAAAATGGCTTTCTTCTGAACAAATAACTGATTTCATGAATTTAATTAACGTAGTAGTCAAATATAACTATTTTGGATTTAACAGAAAATTATACCTGCAAGACGATGGTCTTGCTATGGGAAATCCGTTAGCTGGTATCCTTGTTGACATTTTTATCAATTCTCTGGAAGAAAAATTCTTCCACAAATTCGCTACAACAACATTAGGCATTCTTTCCTATTCTAGATATGTCAATGACATTTTAGTCATTTACGAAGGACCTACCACTAGCATTGATTACATGTTTATGCTTTTGAATGAACTACATGAGAATATCATCTTCAACAGTGATCAACTGAACTTCCTCGACTTGACCTTAACAGTAGAAGAAAATAAAATTTATTTCAATATCTATTGAAAAGAAACATACACTGATCAAATTGTACCCTCCTCTTCTATGCACCATTAATGTCACAAAAATGCTTTCTTTCATTCCGCCATTCATAGAGCCATTTCCATCCCACTCTCGAAAGAAAAATTTGAGGAGGAAGTAAATTTTTTAAAAACCATAGCAGTTAATAATGAATACGATCCTGCCATAGTTGACAACATCCTTAAAAAGAAAACTGCTAACAGACTTACGACACTTGGCACTCCTATTGAATTTCACCATTCCATTTCTGGGGCCCATTTCCGTTCAGATCCAATGTCTTCTTCATAATAACTGCAACGTTGCCTTCTCCACCAACAATAATTTGAAAAAAGTTTCATTCATAATTTAAAATCGACCTGTTCTCCTTAGATAATTCCAGCATTTACAAAATTGATTGTGATACTTGTTCTTCCCACTACATACGTCAAACAGGATGTGCTTTTAAAGTTAGGTTTAAAGAACACCTTTTGAGAAAGGATGGCACTAACCTCCAGAATTCGTCTTTTGCTGACCATCTTCTCATTACAGGTCACGCACCTAAAGCCATTCATGACATGAACATTTTGAATACCGAAAAGAAAGGCCACAGATTAGATGTGCTCAAAGAATGGCAAATATTTAAACATTTATCACATAATGACGGGCTTATTCTAAATGAACAGTTACAACTCCACAATAGAAAATTTTTTTAATGGTATTAAGCCATTACTCGGTCTTTGATGTTGTACTTCGTTTAGTGTCCAAAATATTTCTTCCGACTGGATCCAAAGCATTTATGTTCCAAAAGCTATTTTTTTTAAACTAATATGCTTCTTAAAACTTTGTTACTCGCTTACTTTCTCTACCACTATTGTATTGCGAAAATGACGCCCCAGCCATCTCTAGAGCACCTAAATACCCAGGCTGAATCGTCCGCCATGTTTCCCCAAGATGGTTGGAATCGCACTGCACTAACAGCGTAGAGGCGCATGCCCTGCCATCTTTCACAAACGCTTTCGCAAAAACTAAATATTAGAAATATTTAATTTTTCCGCTACTTAAATCTTTATATTTCAGCATTGTGACGAAATGTTCATCATTTCGTTAATAGTCATAGTTAATAAGATATTGGCTTCGAAATAAGAGACTGCGATATGTTAGGAAAAGTTTGCAGTAAAAAACAGAGGCGGCTATGATATTCCGTTTGGTGCATATGTTGTTGCGGATGAAACTTTCTAGTGGATTGAATTTTATTTTCGACTTAGGAGGAGGTCTTTACCTTTTACTCATACCGCTAAACTTTATTTTATTTAGTGCACTCATTACCGATGGTGATAAGGCCAGAATGAATCATTGTGTATCTCATAAACGGTTAGAAGTATCAAAATGCTATTTTGACAAATGACAACATGCAAAGAGGGGAGTATTTTGCCATATGGTTACTATGTAAAACGTCATTAACTGTCGCGTTATTCAAGGAAATACATAGTTGTAAAATGAAAAAGAGTAAAGTTAATTATTTATTATTTGATTTGCAGATATTACTTTGTCACTAACAAATGTTTATGTCTTTGCTTCTTGTCCATTGTGTTTCCAAAACCTAATAGGAATTACATTTCCTTGAGTTTAACACCTAGGAGTAACATAACGGAAATTACTAGATCAATTGAGGATTTTATGTGAGAATACTTGTAAATGACAGATAGCAAGGATCTCTTCACTAGCTAACGAACTGACTTTTTCTCATTTCCTCACATAATAAAGCACTTTGTATTGAGATATTTAGAATATCCTTTTCATACAACTGAAAAATTGAAATTGAATATTACATAGAGACACGAGTAAATTTAATGGGTTAAAAGAAGTCAGTACCAGTTTCTACAAGTATAGATGTTATGCAGTAACAACATTATTAGGAGCTCTAATATGAAAGATGTGTTACTACTAGCTGGGCGGGCAGATCCCAGTCTCGCATATTTAACTTACAGTATCTCAAGTTATACATTTCTCACAGAGTTTCTGTTTGGAGAGGATGGAAATTTGATGTATTTTGAACATTTCATTCACTTAATGTGTTCACCTCACTTCAACAGAAAAAAAGTTCCTCGCATGTCGAAAATTCTGCAAGTCGTCAGAAAGTGTTAGTAAACTATCAGTATATGCTGTTTATAAATTATTGTCATAAATAAGACTTAAATGAAAATGTAGTGTATTTCTTAATGAAAACTTTGATGAAAATTTCACATTAATACAGTGAGTAGTTTGTGAATGTGAGCGAGTGGAATGAAACGCGAGGTAACGCGTGAGCTTCATCTGGAACGTGGCTACTGCTATAGCTTGGGGAAAAAATGGCGGGTAGTTCAGCTCGGGTTTAGAGGAGTCTTAGCCATCTCTCATGTTAAACAAAGCATCTTGTAGCAATTGTTTTTTCAATTCTGTTTTCTCTGTACAGTAGCCTAATTGTAATTGCGGCTACTAGATGGCACTACTGAGGTAATGACTTCCTTATCACAACTTCACTTAGCACATGCCAGTCTGATGCCTCATGCAGGCGTTCAGCCCATAGTGGCTACCTATCTTTAAAAATTCTTTTTAAACTGTGTGACGTAAGCTACACAGCTGAGTAGTATATTTTATTATGTGGTTTGTTTTGTTTTATATTTTCTGTTGAGGCAATCTTAGACATTACCGAAACCTGATCAAATTAATTTTATTTTGCGACCGAGGTCTGCTTGTTTATCCATTGACGTTGTAAATGTCGCTGACAATAGCCGCTATGTTTAAAATTTTACTGTGGTTGTCAAATGAGATTGAGATTAAAGCAGTTATAGTTATAGGTATTCATGTAGAGTATAAGTTGACACAGAAACACACATGATCCACACTTAGTTAATATGGAAACTTAGTATCTCGAAAGTCCTTAAACCTCCCAGCCCAATGATACCATATGGTATCATTTTTATCTGTGACTCTTGGCCCAGCCTTTTGACCAAATATTATAAAGAACACTGGAGGACTTAAATTTTTTTTTGCATTACTTTGAGGTAACAGAGGAACATTAGGCTATAATGCATTGTCAAAGTATTGTTGCTTCTTGCCTAAGTTAGAGTGCAAACAGCAAGCCTTTCAAAATATTATATCAAGGTAAAGGAAACAAAATAATTTGAAAATTTCATTGATAAATTTAGGTAAAATGCCTAAATTAGTAGTAAACAGTTTGAAAAAAATGTCAGGTATGGTTAAGGAAACATATCCTGCCCAATGATGTCATATGAAGTCATCTTATATTTCCATCCAAAAACTAATAAATATCAAAAATTATAAATATTATTCTAATCGTTATGAATAAAAGTATGCAAAGAAATACTTTCGTTCACAAATTTAAAAAAAAATGGCTGGAAAGGGTTAAGAGTAGCTTATTTTCGACTCTTTCAGTCACACATAAACGAAGAATTGGTTAATACAATTTACGGATTCGTCACCTCAGTTGGACTGGGGTACAAGATTATTGAGAATCCAATCAATGCTATATATTTCTCAGTGACAGTTCAGAGATTGTGAGACTAAATCTAAGACAGAATGGGCGTGAAGTATAAAGCCAGTGCGAACATATGCAGTGTGTCACTTTGCAACAGAACTGCAAGGTGATAACGTGGCAGCTAGGAATTTCTCAAATCAATAGACCTGAAACCATGCAAAGATGTCGTTACTCAATATAATAGATTCAGTAGAGTATGCTGAGCGGATTATTCATCAGGAGTATTTCTCACATAAACCATATTGTTCAAGCACTTTTGCCAGAAATGACGAAATTAGGATCGTCATTCAACACCAAGACACTTTAATGCTCCCTCACAAGTGTTTCATATATCTGGATGGCGCCTTTAAAGCCCTTTTTAAGCGATGAACGAAAGTGAACAAGACAGATAATAGTCTACTGAAGTGCTCCTAGCGTAGTAGCCCTGAACTACAAACTCATGCAAGATCTTCTGGCAGCGTGTTTAGACGATAAACGTAATCAGACAGTAATACCTGATGTTGAAAGAGAGCATATGACTGGCGATCTGTTATTTAGGAAGTCATAGTTTAATACTGGATTTGAGGCAACAACGCTATATGTTATTGATGGCCAAAGAAAACTTTGCAATGTACGTTTTTGGTCAACTTAGTGTGGGAAGTGAAACAACAATTCAGAACATCGACATCTATTTTCAAGCGAAAAACTAAACATATAAACACATCAAACAATATTGATAAGAACATAAATAGAGTTTGCTTATTTTACATACTACGATTTGCCCACTGACATTGTTAAATTCATGCACAACTAAATTTTTGTACTTCATTTGGACTGACTTTTTCATTTAAAATGCTGTTTAATGAAAATTGCGTCCTCAAATTACAATCTTATTTAAATAAACAATTGTCTCCAGTCTCTCCTGTTACAATATTGCAAAACAAACCATTTTTCTGTTTCAGATATACGACCTCGCATTGAGGAGGACGATCAATTGAGAAAAATATTTAAGTCGTCATGAAACATTTGCAATTTGCCGCTAAACCAGAGTATAATAATAAAATAAAGATTAATAAGACACATTGGCTTGTAAACCGTGTAAACGACGAGTACAACATGAAAATCGCGTGACGAAAATACGTTAACCTCCGATGTTAGCAGACAACCTTTCCATCAAAACATTCTTCTCGAGAAAGCTTAACGTGACACTGACGTGAGGTGACGGCCGGGTGTCGGACAGTGTGAATGCCGCCATTAGAAATACATTGCGGAATACATTCTGATCATAAACTTCGACAAAACGCAATGAAGGAAAATGGCGGACTAATTGGAGCGGTACTGCAGCAGACAGCTACTAGCTCGCGCATGCACAGTGAAACCAGTCCTACCGAATTTAGATCTGGCCTTATTTCTTTATCACTATGATAATCGCGCGTCGATACTAGACCATTCATACTATTGCAGCCGTTCAAATGACAGATGGCCCCCATTAACGCAACCTGTTATCAATCAATTACAAGTTCGTTCATCGTTTAAAATGGACTTAAGAAGAAGGAGGATGTTTCTGCTACAGAGGGGTCAACGCTTACACTTAATGCATTATCAATCCTGTTTCAAGAGATACATTACGAACTTAACAGTGTTGAGATTGACTGTACATGCAACACTGGCACAACATCGACCCTTAAAACATACATTTCTGCAAAGCCCTCAGACAAGACTGAACTAGAAAATACTGGATTCCACATCGATGAGCCCACAGATCGAACAATAGATGAGTGCAAACGGTTCACAGCATGCCTACGTCTAAAAATGACTATGGGTTATTTTGAGGACGTGAACCGCATTATAGTGAATGCTAAGCAGGAACGAAGTGCGTCAGATAACAACTCTTATATTCAAGGAACCCCTCCAAAGGAGAACGAGATCATAATCAACGCACAAATATGAAAAGTGCCCCATATCCTTGTAGCAGACAAAGCGTGTTTGGATCTTTTAAAAGTTCTGAGCTGTTCAATACCCTATACTACCAACAGCTAGTGACAAACCTGGGCTATTAAAACATGGATTCAAGTGGAAATGACAAGATTCATCATACTTGCATTTCAAACCAACCAATGAGTGACTCTAGCAAATGATTCATCTGTATTTGACAACTGCAGCTTAACTAATGCAAGAGTCTACCTAAATTCAGAATACTGCCCATACGACAACTTAAAATTCCAATGGGACAAAAATATTTTTAGTCTAGCATATGACATATACGTCAGGTTCCGCCCATCATTATGATGATGAGTCAAGGGATGGTTGTCTACTTAGTCCATGAAAATTCAAAGAACTGTCACCAATAATTGTAACAGAATGATCGAAACAGGTAATTAAATCTGGGCCCATAGATGACGGATTGAAATTGAATCTTCAGCAAATTTCCCACAACAGAATGCTGTGTATGCCCTACTTCTTCATGACTGAGTAATTTAGTATAGGCCACTCACTGCTGTTGTGCAGAGAGCTATATAAATCATCAAGTACTACGTCCCGCATAAAACATTTCGTCATGAGCTCTGAAAGTGTGAACATCATCACTGACATCCAAGGCTTCTAAGACCATGAGTACAATCACTTCATATTGAAAGTCGTTGCATTCCTAGCATTCACAAAAGAAGAGGTGACAAAAACGTTCTCTGCAAGAATTACCTCACCAAGCTTATTCAAGGATGTGAAGTGGCTGACACAAAACCACCACAGAACACATTGGAACGATCCTTGAATACATTATGAAGAAACTTAGTCGTTGCTTAGATTACTATTCGACTACGCTGGAATAGTCATTTATGTCAAAAGTGAAGAGATTACCTGGATGCTGCAGATATTCAAATATGTTGCTGTTCATGAACTGGTAGTTTTAGGTTGCCCTGCTATTTATAAACTCAAGAACAGCTGAAAAAAAGAACTAGTGTTGTGTGTGCATTTGACAATGTAAAATTACATTGGATAGTTGGATGAAAAAACAAAATAAATTAAATTTTACCTAAGAAACTCTGTGTGTGTCTATTTACCCCAAGTATGGAACATGGAGCACTTTGTTCCCCTTATAGAAGAGTCTGTGCAATACAGATGTTACTGTACACTTTACATATTATATATAATTAAAAAAATGATAGGTCTTTAAATAACAACACTGACTGAACATGGTTAAAAAGTTTTTTTATCGTTTATTCATGAACTACCATAATAGAATTTTTTTACAGACAGATATTAGAGCATTACAAGTTCTTAAGAATACAGAGTTTGTTTTATTTAGGAAGAAGACTTTTTTTTTTACTTTCAGTCTACACATACAATGTACATGGTCACATTTCATACATATTGCCATGCGTCTTCCCACAGAACACATGGTGCATATGTTAGCATCGCAGATTGCTGTGTTTGCAGTCCCCAGTTCAAGTCCTGCCACAAGCAGAAAAAAATTATTTCTTTGTATATGCTATTTCTAGAAAGTTCTACATGTTTCTTGCATTTGACGTACTTGTAAGTTCCAGAAAATTCTTTTGATGTATAAATAGTGGAGCACTCGAAGCAAGAGTCCGTCTGTACTGAGTGTACGGTTGTGTTATCAGTAGATATGTAAATTGTTGTGCACTATTAATGACCAGCCTTTGAATTCCGGACCGCCGCAGTTTTCAACGTGACACTTACTGGTGGAGGCGCCAGGTATACTGCAGTACATTTGCATCATCATGGCTCCGATTAGGCAGTGTAAGAGCCATTGCTTACATGGACAAGAACCAGAATACAAAGGGTATACTGAGTACCTCCGCCCTAATGTCTGTACCATCAAATAACCATGGATGCCAAAGCAGCAGTAAGCCAGCTGCACATCAGACACCCATCTGTGCTCTCGGGAGATGCTGGACATGACTGAAAGGATTCAACCGAATCGCCAAGTATAATGGGTGGGATCACATTATGTGCTTGACAAACGTATATTTCTACCTGGATGGGACGGCCTAACAGTGGTTTGAAAATAACGAGGACAAGCTGGGTAAAATTATGGACAGAACTTAAGAAGACGTTTGGAGATCACCAGTGGAAAATCCATTTATCAGAAGAGCAATTGAAGAATAGGATCCAGCAACATATAGTGTCAACACAGTCAACTATACAGAGTGTTTTGGTCCTATGTCATGTAGTTAAACTGGATATGACGGAGGCCGATAAAGTCTCACACCTGATGAAGGGCATTGCGGAAGACTTGCATCAAGCTCTTCTGTTAAAAGACGTTTTGACGTCCAATGCTGCCAGAAAATTGAAAAATTACAATAGAGGAGGGTTGGACGAAAGAAGTAAGTCTCCAGAATGTTGTCCCTAGGGCCGTTGTGGAAGACCAGGATGACTTTGCTTCCCTCATACAACAAATTGTGAGAGAAGAATTACGAAAGCTGATGGCAGCCAGGTCTGTTGGACCAAACGAGCACCGGATAATGGCCATGGATATCAGTCTGTATATCACGAGGAAGAATTATTGCAACATTAGCGCCTGTCAGCTCCGCCAGTCGCACACGACATGAAGAATTGCCTCGCCCTGATAATAATTTGTAAACTGGACCCACGTTATTCAGGTTAGGAATTTCGTTTTTAGAATTACCACATGGTGTTTTCCACTGTCTGTGGTATCTTCATGCTTTTTTGTAGAGCCACATGGGGAATTTTCACACTAGCTGCCCTCTTTCTAATATTATGTTCATAAAGTGACCTTGTACCTGAAACGATTATTATTCGTACAACGTATAGTCTGACCCAACAGCTAAAACAGCATGTAACGAATCCGACAATAGCTCAAATACTTTGCACTTATTAGGTTCGTTCCAGCAACTACCAGAGTGCTTGACGCACACATGCTTGGTGAAATTGTGTTCCAGCAGCGCCTTCTCACGCTTCTGGCTACTTGGAGTGTGCCTGTTTGGTGTTCTAGCAGTTGGAGCAAGCAGTCAGGCGCAGTCAAGCTGTCAGATTCGTGCATGTGCAGAAATGTCCGATTTAGAATTGAGGTAGCCATCATGTGACACGTGTGTGTTTGTGGTGGAGTTTTCGATTTTTCAAAGCCACTGCAGATCCTACTTGAAATCAAATATTTCTCGTTTACACTTCTTCGTTATTATGAAAGTCAGTATTTTAATTATTCCTTTAAAATAACCCTCACCTTCGCCAGCAGAAGTACAAAACAATTGCAATTGTTTGAAATGTGGAACGTATAATTGCCGTTTATTTCACATGTCCAGCGAATCCGAGTCTGATGTTTTTTTTTTTTGCAAGTGACGAGAAGTTTGAAATGATACATCATGCTAAAAGGCAGAAAACTATTTCGCGCATGTTGTGCCTCAATATAGCGACACAGAATTCCTAAAACATTTTCGTGTTCGGCATCTCGTGGCAGAGGAGCTGTCGGAAAATTTCAGGCATTCCAACTATTACATTTATCAGGCAGGAGGAAATTGCTACCACTGCAGCAAATTGTGATATTTTTGTCGTTTGCTGGCTATGAAGCGGCAATCTTTAGAGAAGTGACAGGCAGGTTCAATACCAGTGTTAGTAACTTGCGCCTCATTGGAGTGGCCAAGCACATTGAGGCGCCAAGCTGCGATGTGCGAGGCCATGTTCTGTCAGGGGTTCGAATCCTCCTTCTCGGACATGGATGTTTGTGCCGTCTTTACTATAAGGTAGTTCATAAGTAGTTTGTAAGTTTAGGGACTGATGACCCAGCAGTTAAGTCCCTTAAGCTTAACAAACATTTGAACATTCTACATCTACATCTACATACATACTCCGCAATTCACCGTAAGGTGCGTGGCGGAGGGTACACTGTACCACTACTACGCATTTCCTTCCCTATTCCACTCCCAAATTGAACGAGGAAAAAAAGAATGCCTATATGCCTCCGTACGAGCCCTAATTTCTCTTATCTTGTCTTTGTGATCTTTACGCGAAATGTAAGTAGGCGGCAGCAAGATCGTACTACACTCAGCTTCAAATTCCGGCCCTTTAAATTTACTTAACAGAAATTCACGAAAAGAACGTCGTCTTTCTTCCAGCGATCCCCAATTGAGTTGCCGGAGCATTTCCGTGACACTCGCGCATTGGTCGAACCTACCGGTAACAAATCTAGCTGCTCGTCTCTGAACCGCCTCTATGTCTTCCTTCAAACCGATCTGCTGCGGGTCCCAAATACTTGAGCAATACTCAAGACGTGGTCGTACAAGCGTTTTATACGCGATCTCCTTTACAGGTGAAGTACATCTTCCCAAAATTCTCCCAATAAACCGAAGTCGGCTGTCTGCCTTACTCACAACTGTCCTTACATGCTCGTTCCATTTCATATCGCTCTGCAATGTTACGCCTAGATATTTGAACGACGCGACCGCATCAAGAAGCTCACTACTGATGCTGTATTCGAACATTATAGGACTGTTTTTTCTACTCATGCGCATCACCTTACATTTTTCTACATTGAGAGCTAGCTGCCATTCTTCGCACCAACTAGAAATTTTGTCTAAGTCAACCTGTATGCTATTACAGTCAGTTACAGACGACACCCTCCCATACACCACAGCATCATCAGCAAACAGCCGCAAATTACAACTTACTCTGTCCATCAGATCATTTATATAGATAGAAAATAATAGCGGTCCTATCACACTCCCCTGGGGCACGCCTGACGATACACTCGTCTCTGATGAACACTCGCCGTCGAGAACAACGTACTGCGTTCTATTACTTAGGAAGTCTTCCAACCAGTCACAAATCTGTGAACCTATTCCATAAGCTCGTATCTTCGTTAGCAGTCTGCAGTGTGGCACCGTGTCGAACGCCTTTTTGAAGTCGAGAAAAACACAATCCGCCTGTTGCCCTTCGTCCATGGCTCGCAAGATGTCATGTGAGAAAAGGGCAAGCTGAGTTTCACATGAACGATGTTTCCTAAACCCGTGCTGATTCATGGAAAGAAGCTTTTCCGTTTCAAGGAAATTTACTATATTCGAACTGAGAATATGCTCCAAAATTCTACATGAAACCGATGTCAACGATATTGGCCTGTAATTGTATGGGTCAGTTCTCTTTCCTTTCTTATACACGGGAGTCACCTGCGCTTTTTTCCAATCACTAGGAACTTTGCGCTGAATTAAAGATTCGCTATAAATGCAAGCTAAGTAGGGGGCCAATGCCGCAGAATAGTCTTTGTAAAACCGAACTGGTATACCATCCGGACCAGCAGACTTTTTCGTATTTAGCTCTCTCAGCTGCTTCTCTACACCGGAAATACCTATTGCTATGTCCCCCATTTCGGAATTAGTACGTTGATCAAATGATGGTATATTTGTGCGGTCCTCCTGCGTGAAAGATTTCTTAAAGGTTAAATTTAGAACTTCAGCTTTCCGTTTGCTTTCTTCTATTACTGCCCCGGAATGATCAACTAGTGACTGGACAGTGGGCTTTGACCCGCTTATCGATTTTACATAGGACCAGAATTTTTTCGGGTTCTCGGAAAGATCTTTTGCTAAGGTATGGCTGTGATAATTATTGTATGCTTCACGCATCGATCTTTTTATAGACGCACGAATCTCTACTAACTTTTGCCTGTCATCATTTGCGTGTTCTTTTTTGAATCGAGAGTGCAACAGCCTTTGCTTTCTCAGCAGCTTTCTAACATTATTATTATACCACGGTGGATCTTTTCCATCCTTAATCGTCTTTACTGGCACATATTTCTCTAACCCTTCATTAACAATGCATTTAAATTTAGTCCACAATTCCTCTACATCCATAGTCCCAGAATTAAACGATGCCCATTCATTTTCTAAGTGCGATCGTAACATTTGCTTGTCGGCTTTTCCCAACAAAAACACGCTCCTAGCCTTCTTGACTGGTTTATGAACTTTGGTCACCATCGACGCTATGACGATATCGTGATCACTAATTCCTGTCTCTACACAGACATCGTTAATAAGGTCAGGCCTGTTTGTGGCTATAAGGTCTAGAATATTTCCATTGCGCGTGGGTTGCCGGTTTAACTGCTCAAGACAGTTTTCGGAGAATGTGTCCAAAAGTAGCTCGCAAGACTGCTTGTCTGTACCGCCTGAAATGTAACTAGCGAGGTCCCAATCTATACTCTTAAGGTTGAAGTCACCTCCGACTAATATTACATGGCCCGGATACCTATGCACTACCTGGTGTAGACTTTCCTTGAATGATTCTAAAACTGCTACAGCAGCACTGGGGGGCCGGTAAAAACACCCAACTATTAATTTGAGATTTATTCGTCGGTTTATTTTAAATGAATGCCCATGGCATCCCATAACTTTTGTTTTCTTTTCATGCATTTACCAAGTTGTTTATTATGTTGCTGATGAAACCCTATTATTTTTAATATTAACTTCCTATCTGGAAAGGGTTCCAGTACATTCGGTTTCTGTGTAGAATAAGAGTGAAAAGTTAAGAACTCTTCTATCAGTTTGAAGACTGAAAACAGGACTATTTTATAATTTACATATTCTCTGTCATAAATAATATTAACAAAAAACAACATGAACTCTATTTTTCTAATTATTTAAGTAAAATATCTTAATTCGACATCTGTACCCCACATTATTCGAAATTGTTGCTGCTACACACTTAAGCTGTTCATCTACCACCAGCCAGAAACAGTGCAAAAAGTGTTCCAGTAGTGCAAGTAACAACTGCTGGAATGAACCTTTTACTACGCCATGAATAGCGCAACTTGTGCCTGATATCTAGTGACAGCATTACGTACTTGGCGTCGCTCATGCTATTCTGTCTGTAACTGTGACCATCACCACCACCTAATTGGTGTTGCTGTGACCCTCACAACTTGCTCGCAATACAGGGAACCTCGGGATTTAACTTTCAGTCATTTATTACCATCAGCTCGGCGCTATAGCGATCGACAATCGATGGTCTCGTTTTTGGGCGCCTTCCTGGCACCACTACGTCAGTTCCCGTGGAAGGTTGTGTGAAAAGAAAACCGTTCTACCTCCGCTAGACAAGCGATATTTCCAGAGATGTTATGTATTAATGTCGGATTCGAAGATTCTACTATTTGTTAATTTTATTTTGTTGTTTAGTTTTCACGGGAAAATTGTCAGCAGTTAGCGTATTTATAAATGACTCATAGTGAGCTAAGCAGGTGAAGTATAAATGCTTTATTTAAGCCCGAAGATTATATGAAGTGTAGCGGCATAGTATTTGTGTGTCAACAATCACAGCTGACACCTGTTGTGTGTCAGCGAACATTACAGTACGATAATTGTTAATGAAAGTTATTGTTATGTAGGTTTAGTAATTTCGCACAGAGAGTGTATGGAAACATGTAGGTTTATGTGATCGTTTTTCGTGTGAATTCGTAGAAAAATTGAATGAGGAGATAGTATCAACACCGTATTTTCCTGACATTCCCAAGCGAGCGATACTGCTCTGTTCAAGATAATAAAACCTGATACCATGAAATGACTATGGTTTTGCTGGTAACAATATATTTATTACCATTGCCGCATAAACCCTGACCAATTAGTTCCAAGAACTTGAACTTTTAGAGTGTGATCGCAGTTCAAGCTGTGTACATCTTATTTAATCTCAGACTGTAGCTAGAAATAAGTATTTCATCCATTATATTACTGCAAAATCGTTGTTTGTGCAACGTATTTCATAATGCTGTGTAGCATTGTATTATAAAGCAATGTAATATGGTGCATTAAAGGCTTGTACCTATTTATTTTCCCTGTGATCGTTATGCAAAATGTGGAAATAATACTGAAGAACAGGCGGTAGGGCCTAAATTAAAATACATGCTAGTCACCATTTAATATAATTTCTCCCCACTGAACAAAATCGAAGGCTTATTTGATTCCACTCCTTTTATGCTTCATAACTTATATTTCTCATTTTTTAAACTTCTCTTATTGTGGTTGATTTTCTTCTATGTTGTCTTACAGTACACATGAAAGTTAGTGTCCGTTCATATCAACTCTTTCTGAACACAGTTATTTGAAGTACATTTCTGGTTGAACTGCAACAGATTCAAAAAGTAAATCATCAACAGACATGTATGAAGGAACAACTGCCAGTGACTTGTCAAATTGTCTATCTGTTTGAATAAGTAATGTATGTGCATCATGGTAATAAAAGTCAATTGTTTCTTACTGCATGTCAGTGTTAGTGAAATGTTTGTGGCAAGTTGTATGTCTCAATATACTGATCACTTGAAATAGGATTTCTTATGAATGTACCATTATTCTACAGATTGGAGCATGGAGTGTTAGATTCGTTAATAGGGTGGAAGACTACACAATTTAAGAAGGGAAATGGATAGGTTTGTATTTGGAGATAGTAAGGATTAGTAAAGTTTGGTGGAAAGAGGAACAGGATTTCTAGTCAGGCGAGTACAGGATTATAAATACAAAATCAGTTGGGGGTATTACAGGAGTAGGTCTAATAAGAAAATAGATATGTAGGTAAACTACTATGAGCAACACACACACACACACAAATGACCAAAATTGTACATGGAAGAATGGAATAGTTAAATTTCCTTATAAGCCGCCTCAAATGAAGACGGCAATACCAATCAAAAGCCTTGTACAGAACCATTACTGAATGATTCAATTAGGCTAACGTATACTGCACTGAAAATCAAGAAAATGATTTCATTCAATTCCCACCCAAATCCCATCAAGAGTAAAATGGTATCGAATACTTAAATTAACCTATACCTCAAATGAAGCCAGTGATACCAATTTTACCTCCATCCATGCATCAAACACTTCAGTTACTTCAAAAGTTCCATCCCAACATACCGTAATCTTCACAACCACTTTTGTATTTTCACATCTGTTGGTTTGCCAACTCCCAATCAAAATGTTGACATCCAACCTAATCTTGACCTAGGACTACACTACTGTTCAGTCTGTTACCACAACCAGTTTTGTGCGTTTCAGTTTGCTTGTTTCGCCATCTCGCAACCAAACTCTTGCCTCCCAATGTAATCTAGACCTTGGGCTATGCTACAGATCAGTCTGTCACCAGAACCAGTGTCTCGCTTTCTACAGTCCTTTTCCAAAAACAATAATCACACCTACATGCAATATGGTAAATTTCCAACTACACACACTATGGAAGAGATGCTGAAAATCCCTCTTGCTGTGATCTGAATCTTATGGAGACATCCTCAACTACCAACAACACCAATAGAGACTACACTATAAAAAGTCAACAACAAGAAACTTCCAAAAATATGTCCCATTGTACAAAAGGTAAAATTTTGCTCTCTGCGGTGCGGTGTCCAGTTGTTGACTGCGGTAGTAGCAGACCAATAGTAGCACAGACAATAACAACCAATCAGATATCACGTTAACAGTTGTTTTTCCTTCACAGTAGATTGTAAACGAAATTTGCGTATGTGATGACACTGAACTAATAATTTTTGCGTAAGTAAAATAACTTTGAGAAGGAAGCACTAAAATATTTGTGTAATTAAAGGAGGGATACAAGTCATTGGCTTTGACCCATGACATCAATATATCGAAAAACCTGTATACGAAATAATATCTTAATACTTATGTAATGTAGATAATCACATCTCTCAGCCCAAATATTCGCGCTTGCAGTGCTCACTTGCGGGGGGGGGGGGGGGGGGGAAATCTCGTTTAACCTATACCTTTCCAGCAGAGTGGAGCTACAGATCAATTTTTAAACACAAAATCATACCTTTGACTCCATCAAAACAAGATCAGTGTATTTAATTGGCTTTCCGTTCATAGTCACACACCTGAAAGTTCTTGTAATAAGCAACAAGAAAACTCAATGCAAAATGAATACATTCAAATATTATGTGAATAAAAAACAGCGAATTTCATTGGCTGCTGTGTGCTATCACTTGATTGACTGGTTACATGGAATGGCCATAGCCAACACCTGAACACTCTACACTACGCCCAGACACGGGTTGTAAAATAAAGCCATACAAAACACTAACGCAAAAAATACACCACACATGCAGATAACAGGCCCCCTCTCACGCCACTTTTGTAGCTTTGTTGGTTGCCAACGTCTTGTACACCGAACAAAATCAACTATAACACTGAGCAGCTGAAGAAATTTTATCATGGTCAACATAGTCTCTCCCCAGTGCATCAGACAGTGAGAAAGAAACTCATTTGTCAGATCCATCCTAAGAAAAACAGAACACTAAAACACATGAAATCATAGGAAGGTGAACTAAACTGGAAACATCACACCTAGCAATGCACACATAACAGAAAACAATTTTAAGAGAAGTAAACACACTGCACGAATATGAAGAATGTCATACCATACAGGCATTACAACTAAATCCGACACCAAACTGTTTAACTTCCACCACAAGAGCTCGGCACCACATGCTTACAGATGCCACCTGTACACACAAACAACTCAAAATTATTGCGCAATGATGATGTTACATCAGTTTGAGCTGACATCACCGGTCAAAGCTGATGAATGGAATCGCGTCCTACAAATGACTAGTAACATGTCCTTTATACTATCACTGAATACAGCTGTAAATTAGGATGTAAAGGAAGACCTATCTGTTTAAAAAGAGTGACAAGACAGTTTGACACAAAGTTTCATCTCCAGCACTGACAGTGCTATGAATAAATTGATAAAAGGTTGGGTTTACTTACGATTTTAGCGGCCTAGTGCATTGATGTTGACAATGAATGATAATGGTGGGAGTTATATGACTTGGTCATTAGCCAACTGCATGATAGTATATACGAGATTTGCTGGTTCCTTAAGCCAAATAAATGAATGCATTTTGTCGTTTGACATTTAATGATTTGTTTTGTCACAATATGGCACGAGAGCTAACATTGACAAAAGAATGTTTCAATAGTGATGGTAATTTAATGGAAGATAGGTAAAACTCAGCGTAAAGAGGCTTCCTGAGCTGCTGACAGACACAAAAATAGATAATCACATTCATACAACTTAAATTTTTGGTCATGGGCTTCATCAGAAAAAGAAATACACAAATTTGAAAATTTAAGTTGTGTGAATGTGATTATCTATTTTTGTGTCTGTCAGCAGCTCAGGGAGCCTATTTATGGTGAGTTGTTACCTATCCTCCATTATTGATATTCCTATAGGATTTTCCATTGTTATAATTAATTTAATGGTCAGACAAGAATACATACGTGAACCTGTAAGCCATAGAGCAGCAACAGCCTTAATTATTTACTTCAATGTCAATGCAAAGGATTAATTCACTCTCATGGAAAATATTACTTAAGTCATAGAGTGAGGTCCTTTCTGTTGACCATGAAGTAAATAATTAAAGCTGTTCCTGCTCTGTGATTGTCATGTATGTGTGTACTCTTGTCTGGTCAGTGAATTACTTATCATTGTAAAGGGAACATTTCGTTGACAACATTAGCTCTCATGCTATATTTGTGTAAGAAAGCAACAAATCATATTAGTTTGTGCATACTATCATGTGATTGACCATTTTCATCCATTGCCAACATCTATGCACTAGGCCACCAACACTGTAAGTAAAATTCAATAAAATAAAGTGAAAAACCACACATACAAGCTAAAATTAGCATAAGGAGGGCTACCCGTGATGCATTTACTGATTGAAAGTAATTTTTTTTCTGGTTATTTGCCAGAAAATCTTAAGACTTTTGGTCTTATGTTAAACGATGAATGGTTTGAAATGCTGTGTCGAGAAATTCTGTGACCATAATGGCATTGGATCAGAGGATGGCACACTAAAGGCCAAAATACTAAATGTCTTTTTCCAAAGCTGATTCTTATAGGAAGCTTGCACTGTAGGTCTGTCTCTAAATTGTCACACAAACAACAAAATGGCAGATACGAAACCAAATGACATGGAGATTAAAAAAAAAAAAAAAAAAAAAAAAAATGGAATTGCTCACCAGAGAAAAGATCACTAGGCCTGACAGGATATCAGTTTGATTTGAAATAGAGTATGCAAAGGAACTCGCAGCCTTCTGGAAGCAGTGTACCATAGATCTCAAGCGGATCAAAGCATCCCCTCAGGGGGCCCACAGTTCTTTTGTGGGTATGTGTGTGGCGCGCACGGGGCCCTGAGCCGAAGCAGCCTTTCTTCTGCCCCAGGCTGCTTCACTTTCCCTCCCGGTTTATGCCTTCGTCCGGAGACGGGCGTCTTTCGCAATTTAAGGTGGTTTCTTGTTGTCGCTTCTCTTATTCCTTGGTTCCTTCCTTTCCTAACCTTTGTTTCTGTCTTCCTCTCCTTGCTGTACTCTCCTAGCCTTCTTCTCCTCCTCATTAGTCTCCGCTTTGGCGTTTGAGACACTTCTTTCTCTCCACTTCCTCTATTCTTCTTCTTTCCTCCCTGTGCGTGTCTGAAGGCCGACCCACGCATTATCATGCGTAGCAGGTGACGGGGTAACGCATAATTCCCCGCCCCGGGTAGACAAGTAGGGAACGTACGTACCCCCTGGTAAAGGCCAGGCCCAGGGAGGGGTGATTACCCGAGCTGGTACCTTCCGACAATGCCGATTGGTCCCTCCGTCAGTTCTCGGGAGGTGTGATCTTAGGTGTGAACAATAACCTAAGGCGGGTAAGCCCTCGGAGAGAGCCCCCATTAGGAAGGAACGTGCCATCTGAGACGCCGGTAATCACGAGGGACACTTCCGCAATGACTTCCTAATCTTCTTCAGTGACGTTGACCCAGAAACGAAAGATAGATTTGCCTCAGCAAAAGAAGACTCTGCCTATTCTACCGAAATTTCTTGTTGTCTCTCACACCGACGGTAAAGATTTCAATTCTGTAAATCCTTTCGTCATTCAGAAAGGTGTTGACGCAATTGCTGGCCCTGTTAAAACCTGTTCCCATCAGCGCAATGGCACATTGTTGCTGGAAGCGGACAGTGCCTTCCAGGCCCAAAAACTGATACGTACTACATTGTTACACACGTTTCCAGTCAAGGTAGAAGCACACCGCACACTCAACTCGTCACGGGGGGTAGTTTTTACGAGATCCCTTGACGGGTTGTCTGACGAAGACATACAAACCTATATGTCCGATCAGGGTGTAACAGCCATGCATAGGGTGTTGAAAAAGGTAGATAACCAGCTGACACCAACTCGTACTGTGTTTTTGACGTTCGACAGAGATGAACTCCTGTCGAAGGTCAAAGCAGGGTATGAAGTCATCTGCGTCCGCCCTTATGTACCTAACCCAACGCACTGTTTTCAATGCCACAGGTACAACCACACCCCATCAATCTTGCCCTAACGCTGCAAAATGTGTCACTTGTGGTAGGGACGCCCATGAGGGGGATTGCCCACCTCCGTCCCCTCACTGCCTTAACTGCAACGGTGACCATGTGGCTTCCTCTCGGGACTGCCCTGTATATAAAGATGAAAAGGTCATCCAGCAAATTCGGGTTATGGAAAAGGTATCAACATCTGCCGCTTGAAAGTTGTTGGCGAGTCGAAAGCCCACTGTCCTCCCAGCGGGCACATACAATAAGGTCCTCACCTCCACTCGACCTACTAAGGATTTAAGTACCCAGACCTGTGATTTCACTTTCGCTGACACAGTTGTGCGATCCGCCAGCCCGAAGATTGCCCGCTTACTCCTGCTGCTTCTAAAGTTAAGTACTCGTCAATCTCTAATAAACCGCGGGCACCTAAACAAGATGCCCGGACTTTGAAAAAGGAACCCGTCCGTGAGGATTTTCTGCGTTCTCAGGCTTCCCAACCGTCCACTGCCTCTTCTCACCGTCACTCTTCCAGAAGAGCCAACAAGAAAAAGAGTTCCTCTCCTTCCCCGCCGAGGCGTGACCCATCCGTCACGCCGTCCAACAGTAGTTGGCCCCGATCATCTTCTGTCTCGCCGGGACGCTCTACTGTTATACTGTTAGCCGGGCAACCGGCATTTTAACAGCGGTGGAAGCTACCTCTCCTGATAAACTCGGGAAGGTGGCAGATGACTCTTTTGAACCTATGGAACATGACTCTCTGCCACTAGATGGCGACAGTAGTGCTCTCTCGAAATCCGTTCCTCAGCGGCCGTCGATGTGACCCCACCTGCTTGTTCCTTTTTATCTTCCCTTCTCTTATTTTTTATCATGGCGCTCCTTCAATGGAATATTTGCGGCTTTCGTTCTAATTGGGAGGAATTAAAACTACTCCTTCGATTGCACTGCCCGCTTCTAGTTTGTCTCCAAGAAACTAAGTTACGTCCAAGTGATCGTGCAGACTTACCCCACTACACCTCTGTGCATTTCGATCTGCCACCTGTGGAAGGTACCCCAGCCCATGGAGGGGTTCTGATGCTCATTCGGGACGACGTCTATCACCATCCCATTTCCTTGCATACTCACCTACAGGCAGTTGCCATCCGCATCACTATATCCACCTTTTCCTTTTCCCTCTGTAATATGTATTCGCCATCATCATCCGCCCTTACTAGGGCAGATGTGCTACACCTCGTTGACCAGCTCCCTTCACCTTTCGTGTTGGTAGGCGACTTTAATCCCCACCACCCCTTATGGGGCTCTCCGGCACCTTGTCCGAGAGGTTCCCTTTTGGTGGACCTTCTCCAACACCTCAATCTTGTCTGCCTCAACACCGGTGCACCAACCTTCCTTTCCGACACGACACTCACCTATTCCCATATAGACCTCGCGATATGCACTCCTCAGCTTGCTGGTCGGTTTGAGTGGTATGCACTTTCTGACACGTACTCCAGTGACCATTTTCCTTGTGTCATCCACTTCCTGCATCATTCCCCATCTCCTCATCCCACCAGTTGGAACATTTCTAACGCTGACTGGGGGCTTTATTCTTCCATGGCTGTTTTTCTCGATCAGAATTATCCCAGTTGTGGCAGTCAGGTCGAATACCTCACAGAGGTTATTCTCACAGCTGCCGAACATTCCATACCTCGTACATCCTCTTCTCCACGTCGTGTCCCGGTCCCTTGGTGGACTGCAGCCTGCCGTGACGCGCTTAGAGCCCGGCGACATGCTTTACGCACCTTCCACCGCCACCCGACGTTGGAGAATTGTATAAATTATAAACGACTGAGAGCGCAATGTCGTAAGGTTATAAACGACAGCAAAAAAGCTTGCTGGACTGCTTTTACTAGTTCTTTTAACCGTTTTACTCCATCCATGTTTGTTTGGGGTGGCCTACGCCGTTTATCCGGCATCAAGGTCCACTCCCAGATCTCTGGCCTGACCGTCGAGAACGCAGTCCTTGTGGACCCTGTTGAAGTTTCCAACGCACTGGGCCGTTCCTTTGCGGAGGTTTCAAGCTCTGCCCATTACCACCCTGCCTTCCTCCCTCCCAAACAGGCAGAGGAGGCGCGACCGCCTTCTTTCCACTCCTTTAATCGTGAATATTATGTCTCCTTCACAATGCAGGAACTAGACCGTGCTCTCGCCCTGTCCCGATCTTCTGCTCCCGGCCCCGATTCCATCCATATTGAGATGCTGAAGAACCTCTCTCCTGCGGGCAAGTGTTTCCTTCTTAGTACCTACAATCGCATATGGACTGAAGGTCAGGTTCCCGCAAGTTGGCATGAAGCCATTGTTGTCCCCATCCCAAAACCAGGGAAGGACAAACATCTTCTTTCCAGCTATTGCCCTATTTCTCTGACGAGCTGCGTCTGTAAGGTGATGGAACACATGGTTAACGCTCGGTTGGTCTGGCTCTTCGAATCTCGCCGCCTCCTAACAAATGTCCAATGCGGTTTTCGTCGACACCGCTCTGCTGCTGATCACCTCGTTACGTTGTCGACCTTCATTATGAATAACTTTCTAAAGAAGCGTCAAACAGTAGCAGTGTTCTTCGACTTGGAGAAGGCATACGATACCTGTTGGAGAGCGGGCATTCTCCGCACATTGCACACATGGGACCTCTTTTCATTCAAGCGTTTTTGGCGGATCGCAAGTTCCGGCTAGGGGTGGGCTCTGTTTTGTCCGATACCTTTCGCCAGGAGAATGGGGTACCGCAGGGCTCTGTCTTGAGTGTGGCTCTCTTTGCCATTGCAATCAATCCAATCGTAGATTGCCTTTCAGCTGACGTTTCTGGATCCCTTTTTGTAGACGATTTTGCAATTTTTTGCAGCGCCCAGCGGACGTGTCTCTTGGAGCATTGTCTTCAACGCTGTCTTGATCGTCTATATTCCTGGAGCGTCGCGAACGGCTTCAGATTCTCCACTGAGAAAACGGTGTGTATAAACTTCTGGAGATACAAGGAATTTCTTCCACCATCTCTACATCTTGGCCCCGTAGCTCTCCCTTTCGTGGAGACAAAGAAATTCTTGGGACTCGTGCTGGATCGTAAACTTTGCTGGTCCCCACATGTGTCTTACCTGGCTGCCCAATCTCTTAATGTTCTCCGTGTCCTCAGTGGCACATCATGGGGAGCGGATCGTACCGTCCTGCTTCACCTTTACCAGGCCATTGTTCAGTCGAAGCTTGACTACGGAAGCCTTGTATACTCTTCTGCACGGCCTTCGATTCACTGCCGTCTCAACTCTATTCACCATCGGGGATTACGTCTGGCGACCGGTGCATTTTATACCAGCCCTATTGAAAGTCTGTATGCCGAGGCTGCTGTATTACCCTTGACCACTCGGCGTGACATACTCTTGTGTCAGTATGCATGCCGCCTGCGGTCGATGCCAACCATCCATCTTACCGATTATTTTTTGACTACTCACTCGAACGCCAATATCAGTTGTCTGCGATAGCCTTGCTTCCACCTGGATTTCAGTTTCGCCGCCTGCTACAGCGGCTCGATTTTACCCTTCCTTCCACCTTTCGGTTGAGCGAAAGGCCATTGCCACAATGGCATCAGGCCCAGGTTCACACTCACCTTGAACTTAGTTCACTCCCCAAGAAGAGCACTCCGGATTTGGTATACTGCTCGAGGCTTGTCGAACTCCGTTCGCGGTTTGATAATGCCATATTTATTTACACTGATGGTTCCAAGAGCACTGACGGTGTCGGATCTGCCTTCGTTGTCGGGGACAACCGTTTCCAATACAAGCTCCCTTACCGGTGCTCGAATGTCACAGCTGAGCTTTTTGCCCTCCACCAGGCCGTTTTGTACACCTGCCGCCACCGCTTACCTTTTTATGCCATCTGTTCGGACTCCCTTAGTGCCCTGCAGAGTCTTAAGGACCCTTTCTTGACCCATCCTCTCGTGTATCAGATCCAACACTCCCTCGAGTTGCTAGCAGATGACAGCTGTCACGTTTCTTTTCTGTGGGTCCCTGGCCACGTGGGTGTGCCCAGGAATGAGACCGCCGAAATAGCAGCCAAGGCTGCAGCTCTTTTGCCTCGCATGGCTACCTTTTGCATCCCATCAGACGATGTTCAACGGGCTCTTCGCCGGAGTATCGTGTCGTCATGGCACAGTGCGTGGTTTTCACTGTACAACAATAAATTGAGAACTGTAAAACCGATCCTGACTGCTTGGAGGACCGCCTCATGCCCCTCTCAGCGATAGGAGGTCATCCTGGCCCGGTTGCGGATAGGTCACTGCCGTTTCAGCCACCGCCACTTGCTATCCGCCGACCCTGCACCGCTGTGCTCCTGCGGTGAACTGCTGACAGTGCGACATGTTTTACTGTCTTGTGTTAATTTTCATCATCTCCGTGTAGCCCTTCACTTTCCGTCTACTCTGGAGGAAATTTTAGCTGATGACACACGGGCAGCTGCTTGAGTTTTGTGTTTTATCAACTTGGCCAATTTATCAAAGGCTATTTAACCCTTTTAATTGTTTTTTATATTTTGTTTTTAGCCTTCTATTGATATTCTAACTGGCAGTTACCAACTTTTTGAGTTCTAGCAAATCTCTGTTCTTGTCTGGGCGCTAATGACCTCAGCAGTTGTGCGCCTTAAAAAAAAAAAAAAAAAAAAAAAAAAAAAAAAAAAAAAAAAAAAAAAAAAAAAAAAAAAAAGATCAAAGCATTACTGATGTTTGGGGGAAAAAGTGCAGGTAATTTCCATTTTGAAGAAGGGTCGTCAAACAGAGGTGCAGAACTATAGTCCAAATTCTCTGACATCAGTCTGTTATATAATTTTGAAACATAGTTTATGCTCGATTATTATGGAGACTGAAGGTCTCCTTAGGAATCTACATGGTTTGTACAAGGGTGATCGACCTTCTGATACCTTACCCTTGAGTGAATTTATCAGTCTGAGCTCCCAACAACTCCCTTCCCTGGTCTGTACTTTTTTCTTCTCTTACACAACCCTCCTCCCCGCAGCATAATGGCGTAATTGAAGACTGGAATACCATCCATTGGCTTTGACTCGTGACATCAATGATGCCAACATACTAAAAGCGGGGGGGGGGGGGGGGGAGACAGCAACATTCTGAAACAAAACAATACTCAAAATGTAAGACTTTCCATTATACACTAAGAAACTTTACTTTGCAGTAGTGTTCTGCCAAGACATTGCCATTACTAATGGTCATGTTTCAAGTGATTGGTGTTTTTTAATTAAAACTTGGGGTTCAATAGGTGGATGGGTGGACATAAATTGATAAGTTTGTCTTGTAAAAAGTAATGTCACATCCTTAACAGAAGGAAAACAATCAATGTTTCGAATCATAAAAGACAATGTGGGTTAAATCTGACGGGTGGTATCCAATTGACCCCCTGTTATCCCAAATGTATTTCTGAATTGATTACATCCAGTTGTATAACCTTTTCACTGCAGAGGTTTTTTACTGCAGCTTGCCAGCATTGTGTGCAGCTCTGAGTGTGAGCGTCTCTGCCACTTAATACTCTGTGAAGAACTTGTGTTTTCTTTTCACTGGAGGTGACTGCTCTGTGCTGTCTTCCTGTTTTTCATCGGCATCAGTTTCTTTTGTGGAAAGTGAACACATGGGACATAAAGAATGATTTTCTTGGCCCTGAGTTGTTGAAGACCAAAAATTCTCACCAGAAGATGAAATAAAATTAAATGTATCCTCACTGTCACTGTTCATAAGCAAATTTTCTACTTCGGTATTCAACAACCTGTGCTTCCACATTTTGTAAAAGTTTTGTACACAGTACAAGTAGCAAACACATGAGCATTGTAATTCAGCTTGTTCATGTATGCTAGGACGAAGCATCGAAATGAATATATCTGTCATTCACACTAATTGCACTGTTGACTGCTGCTGCATACAGATGTCACTACCAGTTAAAGGCTAAAGAATTCCAGAGTGTTAGCATAATCGAAATTTCAACTTGGCGGCTATGACATAAAATATTTATTTTAAAATGTAGAACATCAATTTTGTTCATTGAGTGAAGATCCTCAGTGCAGTTTGTAATCCAAGGATCTTACATATGCTTTTGTTTTTCTGTTTTTAACAGTTATAATGCATGAAATGACATGTTAGGCATGCATTAAGTTTACATGTTGAACATGTAATGCATACCTGTCATTTTATGTATGATGCTTGGAACTTAAAAGTGGCAATACTGCTGTGGAAGCACAATACAATGGAATGTACTATTGTCACAGATAGCACACATTGTTGACATACCTGTCTTACCTCCGAGCAAATGGACTCGCCAGCCCCATGTCACCAGTGTGTGCACAGTCGAAGGAAACACAGTCACTTCGGCGCGACATATTGCTATGTCGTTACACATACCATCTACTGTCTATGCCCTGCCACACTTTGTATTGCTCATTCTTCAGTGATTCCCTCGATAGCCACTACGGGCTGTCCGCGGCTGCCCTGCTCCCTCCCGGAGTCCGTTTTCGTCGCTTGCTTCAGCAACTCAATTTCACCCTCCCTTCCACCTTTCAAATCAGTGAGAGCCCAGTGCCACCTTGGATTCAGGCTCAATTTTGGGTTCACCTTAACTCGGCTCACTCCCGAAGGAGAGTACTCTGGATGTAGTTTACCACTCGAGGTTTTTTGAACATCGTGCTTGGCTTGATAACTCCATCTTCATTTATACAAATGGCTCCAAGACCATTGAAGGTGTCTGATGTGTCTTTGTCGTCGGGATGACAGTTTTCAGTACAGGCTTCTTGACCAATGCTCGAATTTCACAGCTGACAAGGGAACCTCCCCATTGCAACCCCCTCAGCTTTCGTTATAAGTTGGCGCAGTGGATAGGCCATGAAAAACTGAACACAGATCAATCAAGAAAACAAGAAGTAGTTGTATGGAACTATGAAAAAAATAAGCAAAACATAAAAACAGAGCAGTCCATGCGAAAGATAGGCAATGTCAAGCATGTTGTGAGCAGAAGAGTGCCGTGGTGTCGCAGCTAGCTTGATGAGCTGCAGAGCGAGAGGTCTTTGGTTCGAGCCTTCCCACAGGTGAAAATTTTAATTTTTTCGTTTTCAGAAAATTATTATCTCTCCATCCGTTCGATGCGAGGTAATAGCGTCCTAGTATGGGAATGCTACGCCTAAATAAACATCTTAATACACAATGTCAGTCAACTACAGTGCACGGCGGAGAGAGTATACCTGTCATATGATGCATATACCGTCACCAGTGTCATATAGAATACATCAGACATGTTTTTCTGTGGAGGAATCAGTTGACCTATCACCTTGCGATCAAATGTTTTAGGTTCCCATTCTTCTAATTGCACGGTTTTGCAGTGCGGTCACAAAACACAGACACTAAACTGATTACAGCGAACAGAGATGTCAATTAACGGACTGACAGATCATAATTTTGCAAAAATAAATAAAAAATAAATTTTCATTTAAGTGAAGGCTTGAACCAAGGACCTTTTGCTCCACAGCTCCTCGTGCTAACCACAGGACCACAGTGCTCCTACACTTACATTGTACTTGACATTGCCTATCTTTCGCATGGTCTGTTCGGTTTTTATATTTTGCTTATTGTTTCATAGTTCCACACAACTTCTTCCAGTTTCCTCGATTGATCTGTGTTCAGTTTTTCACGGCCTACCCACTGCGCCAGTGTATAACTAAATCCGAGGGATGTGCTATGGGGAGGTTCCTTTATGAGCTTTTTGCCCTCTATCAGTCTGTAATATATATTCGTTGAAACCGTTATCATTCCTATGTCATCTGCTCTGACTCCCTCATTGCCATTCAGTGTTTTAGAGACCCCTATTTGGCCCATCCTGTTGTACACCGCATTCACCGCTCCCTTCAATTATTAGCTGCCAACGGCTCTCGTGTTCACTTCCTGTGAATACCTCGCCATGCAGGTGTGCCTGGTAACGAGGCTGCTGATGCTGCGGCTAAGGCTGCAACACTTCTATCTCGGGCAGCTACTTTGTGTATCCCTTGAAGTGATATTTGAATTGTTATATCCCGTCGCGGCAAAATGTGTGGTTCTCACTTAACAACAATAAGCTTAGAACCATTAAACTGATCCTGGTGGCTTGGAGGACCCCCCACACTGCTCGCGAAGAGAAGAGGTCATCTTGCCTTGGTTGTGGATTGGACATTGTCGGTTCAGCCACCGCCACTTATTAACTGGTGACCCCCCACCGTTGTGTTCCTGTGGTCAACCGCTGACAGTAAGCCATATTTCATTCTCTTGTCCTCATTTTAATCATGACTGTATTGTACTAAATCTACTGAATATCGTAGAAGAAATTTTAGCTGATGATGCACGAGCTGTTGTTTGAGTCTTGGATTTTATAAACATTTAGTTCTTCCTTTTAATATATTTTACCTTATGTTTTTAGCTATAATCAAATAGTCTCCTTATCCTGCAATATGTCTTAGTTTTGAATCGGGGGGCTAATGACCTCAGTAGTTGTGCGCCACAAAAGAAAAAAAAGCACAGGCACTTTTCAGCAAGCGGTCTAACATAGCGGTGTCACTATGTTTTCGAAACGGGAACAACAGCAGACCATCCAAGCACAGTATTACTGTTCGTTTTTGGAGCATCAGCTGCACTCAGCTTTGCGAAAGAAGCAAAAACACTTTCTGCGCAATCTCCCCATCATTTTGCACGACTATTTGTTGACACATGGCTGCTCTTTTCGGTCGATGAGAGTGGGAAGTGCTGTACCATCCACATACTCTCTGAACTTAACTCATTGTGACTTTGATTTGATTCTGATGAGGAAGGAACCCTTTCTGGCATTTTCTTCAGAACTGTTCCACAGGTTCAACAGGCAGTAGACCTCTCCATTTGCACCTAAATGGAACAGGCTCTGTTAATGGTATATTGTGCCTTCCTCATCCCTGGCAGCAGGTTCTACACACCACTGCTGACTGCTTTGAAGGACAGTAACAGGTGCAAATGTAATGCTTTTGTACAGTTGTGATTAAATAGTTGTCGCTATTTAAGTTCAAACCCTTGTATTTTCACCATTACACACACACACACACACACACACACACACACACACACACACACACACACACACACAATAATAATTTGGTCGTATACACAAGTCCTCTGCAGTTGAAACTGCATTGAGGATGTTTATTCAGTGAATGAAATTGATATGCTACACTTTAAATAAATATTTTATATCATTACCATCAAGATGAAATTTCTACAATTATAATTACATTGTGATGGTTTGAGCACGTGACTCATAATGGAGTCTTCATACTTCAATATCTCCTCTTGGTATGGAACATCATTCTTGGCTGGGAACATGTGGCACATTTATGGCAGAGCCTGTAGCTGTTAGTGGAGCCCTTTGTTTTATTAACCCAGATGTTGCTGAAGCTTTTTTCGGTTTGATTTGAAAGATAGTTCATTACATCTGTAATAGATCATTCAAATGTTGCTACATTGATTTTATATAAATTGCACCCTTAGTCTCGGCATAATAGGCCATCCTCCTGGAAAAAAGTAAAAATACTCTGAGAATTTCCAGCTATCAGTCGATCTTTTTTTAAAAAATTCTTTATTGGCAAATCATGATTTCGACCAGTAACTGGCCATTATCAATGCCTGTGTTTAGCTGTAGATGTTATTAATGTAAAAACTCACACCACGCCAAGTATGTCATGAGTTGAACCTACCAGTAACAAACCTAGCTGCTCACCTCTGAACTGCTTCTATGTCTTTCTTTAAACTGATCTGCTGCGGGTCCCAAACACTTGAGCAGTACTCAAGACGTGGTCATACAAGCGTTTTATACACAGTCTCCTTTACAGATGAAGTACATCGTCCCAAAATTCTCCCAATAAACCGAAGTCAGCTGTCTGCCTTACTCACAACTGTCGTTACATGTTCGTTCCATTTCATCTTGCTCTGCAATGTTATGCCTAGATATTTGAACAACGCGACTGCATCAAGAAGCTCACTGTTAATACTGTATTCGAACATCATGGGATTGTTTTTCCTACTCATGTGAATCACTTACATTTTTATGATACAAAGATCATAGAGGAAAAGTTCCTAGAAGGAAAAATATATATAAAAAATAGATGAATTTACTTACCAGGCGAAGGAACACTGGTAGTGACAGCAAACATAAATAAAGCAAACACAAACACACACAAAAGCAAACTTTCGCAACCTAGTTGCTTCTCCAGGCAGAGTAGCGAAGGAGAGGGAAAAGGAAAAGATGAGGGTTTTAAGGGAGTGGATAAGGAGTCATTCCAATCCCAGGAGAGGAAAGACTTACCTTGGGGAAAAAAAAGGAAGGTAAACAAATACACACCCACCCACACAAATACGAGGCATTGAATTTGACGTTGTCTAACATATTTAGACGAAGTTTGGTGAAACCGGGCATTAGTCTTTTCGTAACGTACATAATTTCAAATATGATAATGATGGCAGATGTCATCCACCTGAAGATGCATCTTTACTGATGAGAAACCGGTAGTGTCGGAATAAACACATCTTGAAAGTTGCGATTTCATTCTTTACACACCTCCACCTAAGACATCATCAAAGTCAATTTTAATTTTAATCTTTATTTTTTTGTGGTGATTGTGTAGAGAATTCCATAAATATGTATTTAAGCTGTGGTTGCCCTTTTAAGAAAATTGTTTTAAAATATTTTCATTGCACGTGGGTTGCCGGTTTAGCTGCTCAAGACAGCTTTTGGAGAATGTGTCCAAAAGTAGCTCGCAAGACTGCTCGTCTATACCACCTGAAATGTAACTAGAGAGGTCCCAATCCATACTCTTAAGGTTAGGTTGAAGTCTACCCCGACTAATATTACATGGCCCGGATACCTATGCACTACCTGGTGTAGACTTTGTTTGAATGACTCTAAAACTGCTACAGCAGCACGGTGGGGGAGGGGGGGGGGCAGTAAAAACACCCAACTATTAACTTTACTTCTTTTAGACCTGTTATACGTGCCCAGATAACTTCAGTCACTTTCAACCTCGGTCTCAGTAAAAACAATATCAAGAGGAACACACAAGCTAACCTTTTGTATACAGAACCTGTTACTTGCCCACCATACCACTTCACAATACCCCAAGTCTAAAAAATTCATGAATTTATTAGTTACATGAAATTTGACAGCACTAATCTACAAACTTGATCTTCTGGCCTTGGCATCAGATCACTCCTAAGGTAGTAAAAAAAGAGTTTCAAGAAGTTGGGCATTTCATGTGGATCAGAAGATGATCTTCGAAAAGATCACCTAGAAAACAACCTAGATCCATCTTGTTATGATGATGTCAACAGCAGATATGAGAGTGAAGAGAGTTGTCAGTCCAAAAAATAATAGGCCTACACCTTCTTAAGCTGTTTGGTGAAGAATAAATATGCCACACATCAGTATTGAAAACATATTACCAGTATGCAATTTTCGTATTTCAGGTGATATTTATTAATTACATAAAACTGTTTTAATAAAAGACACATTTCATATAAAGTGTTATAAAATTATTATCAGGTTTACCCCATCCAGAACCAATCAAACACACTATTGAATTTGCAAAGGTTTCACCCGTAGTTTCCTCACCAATTTCAGGAACAAATAATTTGGATCAATGCGGGTACTATAGCCGAGTAAATAAGGCATATGTAAATGCAAATCATATCTCAACTCCTCTAAAAATGGAATGGCAACTGGTAAGTTACTGCTCCAGCTAATAAACTCTGCACAATCAAGAAGACTATTGCAGCATGTCTGTCTTTCCTCTGCTTTTCCCGAAAGGAATCTGGCACCTACAGTGACCAAACAGAACATTATGACCATCTGTTTAATTGCTGGGATGCCCATATTGGCACAGATAAGTGTCAACACATCTCGGCATAGTAGTAATGAGCTCTTGGTCATTGGATAAAGCTGCCATTATATCTGTACCCCGTCTCTCCCCACTCACACTACCGCCTCCTAATTTGTGTAAATTCCGGGGATGGAAGTGTTGAGATGGACATTATGTACAATTATATCCCAAAAGTGTTCAATTGGGTTCAGGTTTAGTGACTTGGAGGGGAGGGGCAGCACAGCAATTGCAACTCGCCACTGTGTTCCTTGAACTGCTCCTCTCTCCTGGTCCTGTGGCTTGATGCATTTACTGTGTTTAAACAAGCCACTGCTGTAGGTACACACAATCATCTTGAAGAAGGGTGTATGTGGTCAGCAGCCAGTATATGATACTTCTTGGCTGTCAATGGTGCTTTCCATAAACTCCTGTGGACCCATGGATGTGAATGTTCCCCAGAGCATAATTGAGCCACTGCCAATTCATCCCCATCCTGCAGTACAGGTGTCAAAGAGCTAGTCACATAGAAGATGATTTATTTGAATCCTCTCATCAGCACTATGAAGAAGGTATCGGGATTCATCAGACCATGCAATACCCTGCCACTGGCCAAATGTCCAATGATGATGCAGACATGCTCGTGCCATTTGTAGTTGCTGATGTTGTGGTGTTAACTGGCACTTGCAAGGGTCATCAGCTTCGGAGGCCCATTGTTAGAAGCGTTTGGTGCACTTTTACCCTGCCTAGCATTAAAGTCTGAAACACTAGAGTCCCGAAAACTCATTCTAATGTGGACAGAAGGTTGGCTGAATTTTTTGAAAAATGCCAGGTTATTGGGAATGGTGTTAAAAAAGAATAGGTAGGATTTTTTGTTATAAAATACTTTGTATTGTTACTTTAGAATAAAATACCAATGATGGAATACAGTAACACAAAATAAATTTAAGAAAATATCTAAGAAATGATATTCATTATTTATGAGTACATACTCGACATTTAGATAACTACTTTAAGAAGGCATACAGCCTTGAACAATGAAAAATATGGACAATAGTGATTTACTTTATAAAACATATTCCACTAAAATATCCATCATGCTAAGGTGATTTTAAAAGGCACTGTGAAAAAGTGCGTGCCCATAATTTTGATTATGACTGTTTTTTAATATGATGATGCATCGACATACTGCATTAATGAAACTCAAGGGATTTTTAAGTAGAATGTAGGTGGCACAAGAAAATCTAGGCCCATTTGTAGCATAGTCTGTAACTGCTACACGCCACAATTTCCATTCTATCTTGCATTCTGCGAGCGTGGAAAAATTCCAGGGAGTGTGCAGGGGGGTGGCTGAGTTACCCGGACTACCGGGTTACCGATTGCCGAGTTTTCAGGACTCTACTGTTTTAGTTTGCTGCCCATCCTTTTTTACCAGAGTGCCCAGCCTATGATGTTTGACAACTGTAAGGAGGGGTGGTTGCCTAACCCCTTGACATTTGGACAAGGTTTCACCTGTTGTTGAAGACACTCACTAAGCCAATAACAAGCAATCTGTTGTTGAGTTGGTTGTTAGTTCCAAATCTAGTGCTCTGGTTACCACACAGGTGATTAGTAGGATAAAGCATTTATTTATAGTGATGCCTGATTTTGAGTATAGGTGCCCAGAGAAATCAGTACCAGAAACTCCAAACAACTTTTAATGTTTCACTCTGTCAGCTGGAAGTGGTGTTTCTATCTGTTAGTCAGTGATGTTATGTGCAATTTTACCGGGAAGACAGTGATGTAGGACTGCTTTGGTCACACAACACACATGTAGGATCCAAAAGCATTCTCTTACTTTACCATCTTAAACATAATAAATCATCATCTAAATATGGGTTGAAGCATTTTATCTAGGTTATGTTGGAAAGTGGTATACCTTTAATTAAAGCAGTGATTTCCAAGGAGAAATATTCTTGCTGCACTGATATAATCCAATAAAGACTCACTTGTTCTATCTCTTCTGTAGTGAATTCTTTGCATGTGTCTGTTTTCTGGAGCTTTCCTTTGAAGGGTGTGTCATATGCAATGGCTTGTGAGATTTTCCAATAAGACCTGAATCTGAGTGGATGTGGAGTTTGAATGAGTAATGCCTGAGGAGATTTATTTGACATCCTAGCCTCCAATAAGGTATTAGGTCTGGTTGATGCATAATTACTGCTGGGCCACAAATTAGGATGTTGCGATAGTCATGGTGGTTCTTTCCATCAGATGTTTTGATTTCGTAACATTTACGGTGTGGATCATTTTGAAACAAAGTCCACTGGGTTTTCCTTCCTTGGGCCATGTCTCCACTGAGATGGATTGGTGAGTGTTTATATTTATTTTACCCTGTTGCATATAAATGTTTTCCAACTGGCAGGAGCACCCTTTATCCATTCAGGAGTTACTAGAGAATCTGCCCAGAGTGCCACACTTCTGAGATGTGAGGTTATGACCTTGCAATAGTAGTGCAGTAGTCCGATCCCTGTAAGTGCTGCTAGCAGTTCAAGCTGATGAAGCATTATGTTCTTCATAGGTGCTAATCTATCTTACTATGCATTAGTCAGGCAACGCCATTGCTAGACGTGGTATATGACGAAGCCATATGCCCTTTCAGATGCATCACAGAAAACATGCATGTAGAAGAAGTTGTTCTCTGATAATTGTGGCCACCTTAGAACAGTAATATTGGATAACTTAGGAAGGTTTGACATCCACATGTGCGAACTAACAGGTAAGTTGTGAAGTAGCAGTTTGTCCAAACTTAGTCCATGCAACCAAGTGTCTTGAAACAAAAATTTTCCTACAATGGATATCAGAGTTATTAATCCTTGAGGCTCATAGAGACCTGCTGTTGCTCATAATAAATTTCTTGTACTTGCAATTGTCTCTAAAATTATTTTGGTGATTTTTCACTGACTTACTAAGAATATGTCTTGTTCTAAATTCCATACCAATCCTAGTACTGTGATTTAAATTTAGTGGCAGTTTCTTGCAACTCCTATTGTTTATGATGTTATATCTACTGAACCATGTGCCATATGTGGTTCTTATCCCTACAGCAAAAGTCACCTCACAGTAAGCAATATGTGTACCAAATTGCGTTAAAATCGGCCCAGTGGTTTAGGAGTAAATGTGCAGAATTGTTGCTTGTTGCAGCAGTTTTTCATGCATATCATTGTTTATGACAACCATCCTCATATTTTCAAGCTTACATACGCAAATTTCATGAAGCTGGAAACAAAATTGTATATTTGTATGCAATACGTACACACACACACACACACACACACATACACTCTGACACTCCTGTGTATATAAAAATATCCCACTTTTTCCACTGCTAAATGAGTTCAAATGTTGATTTTGGTGCAGTAGTTTTCTTATATTTGTTAATAAATCCATACATTGTTGCAGTGCAGAATTTATAGTTTGCTTCACAGCTGAGATTTATCACTGACTCTTTGTGATTTGAGTATAGTTTGAACACTCCAGTCATATAAGCCTAGCTCCATTACAATCTGTTCTTGTATTTTCATCATTATGAACAATATTGAATGTAACAATCCTTAGTGACATTCACACAAATGAATATAGTTAACTTTTTATGCAGAAGATTGGAGAGGGGCTTTAGTAAACAACCTCCAAATTCTTTTTTACCTGGGGCATCAACACAAGATTAATTTCAAATGACTTTTTTTTATCAAATGAATTGTCATGTTAAAATCAGGAATCTTACAAATCATAAAAACATTTTATGGTTTGTTTGTGTGTATGTGCAGCATACAAATATATATTTCACAGTGAAATACTTGGGGAGATTGATTTTTCCTTCAGTGTTGTAAGGTCCAATGACTCTTACAAATTTGGCCTGCCCAAAAGTAGAAGTGATGCTGTTGTGGAAAATGCATCTACGTGATCTGTTACGTCACTTGCAGTTGTGAATAAACTGGATGTGTTTTCCTGTCTGTTCAAGGAAGAGAATGACAAATTTTGCATGTTTCATGTTTTGTGTATTTACACTTCTGGTCATATAGTGCTTTAACTGTATCTCCCATTGCCATGAAATTTGATGTTTATAAACACTGAACAGTGGTAATGCAATTTTACACCATTCCCTGCAAAGTAAAAGTTTCAATTCTGTAAGAAATTCTGGAGAATGATAAAGAGCCTCACATTTGGTTCAGACATCATGAAAGAAGGCTGTATAAGTGGAAGAGACCAGGAAACACTGGAAGGTGCCAGATTTATAATGGTAAGGAATAGATTTAGAAACCAGTTATTAAACTGTAAGACATATCCAGGGGCAGTATGGAGCATAACTTGTTCGTTATGAATAGCAGATTACAACTTAAGAGACTACAGAAAGGTAGGAAAGTTAGGAGATGGAAACTGGACAAATTGAAGGAACCAGAGGTGGTGGAGAGTTTCAGAGGGAGCATTAGGCAAGGATTGGCTGAAACGGGGGAAAGTAATACAGTAGAAGAAGAGTAGGTAGCTCTGAGAGATAGGGTAGTGAAGGCAGCAAAGGATCATATAGACAGAAGTACAAGGCCTAATAGAAATCCCTGGATAACACAGGATATACTGAACTTAATTGATGAGAGGAGAAAATGTAAAAATCCAGCAAGTGAAGCAGGAAAAAGGGAGTACAGACGTCTGAAAAATGAGATTGACAGGAAGTGCAGACTGGCTAAGCAGGGCTGGCTAGAGGACAAATGCACAACTGTAGAAGAATGCCTAACTAGGGGAAAGATAGATACTGCCTACAGGAAAATAAGAGAGATTTTTGGAGACAAGAAAAGCAGTTGTATGAATATCAAGACCTCAGATGGAAAACCAGTACTAAGCAAAGAGGGGAGAGCTGAACTGTGGAAGGAATATATAGAGGGCCTATACAAAGGAAAGAAACTTGAAGGCAGTATTCTAGAAATGGAAGATGAAGTGGAGGAAGATGAGATAGGAGATACTATACTGTGAGAAGAATTTGACAGAGCACTAAAGGACTTGAGTTGAAACAAGGCCCCTGGTGTAGATGATATTACGTCTGAACTGCTGATGTCGTTAGGAGAGCCAGTCGTGAAAAAATTGTATCACATGGTATGCAAGATGTGTGAGACAGGGGAAATACCCTCTGACTTCAAGAAGAATATCGTTATTCCAATTCCAAAGAAAACAAGTGCAGACAAGTGTGAAAATTACAGAACCATCAGTTTGATAAGTCACGGTTGCAAAATTTTAACACAAATTATTTAGAGAAGAATGGAAAACCTGGTAGGAGCTGACCTTGGGGAAGATCAGTTTGGATTTAGGAACACGGGAGGCAATACTCACATTATGACTTATCTTAGAAGAAAGGCTAAGGAAAGGGGAACCTACATTTTTAGCGTTTGTCGATTTGGAGAAAACTTTTGACAATGTTGACTGGAATACACTCTTCCAAATTCTGAAGGTAGCAGGGGTAAAATATAGGGAGTGAAGAGTTATCTTCAACCTGTACAAAAACCAGACAGCGGTTATTAGAGTCAAAGGGCAAGAAAGGTACGCAGAGGTTGGGAAGGGAGTAAGACAGGGTTGTAGCCTTTCCCCAATGTTCAGTCTGTACACTGAGCAGGCAGTGAAGGAATGGAAGGAGAAATTTGGAGAGGGAATGAAAGTTCAAGGAGAAGAAATAAAAAGTTTGCGGTTTGCCAATGACATAGTAATTTTGTCAGAAACTGCAAAGGATCTGGAAGAGCAACTGAATGGAATGGACAGTGTCTTGAAAGGAAGATATAAGATGAACATTAACAAGAGTAAAACGAAGGTAATGGAATGTAATGTCAGAAAATCAGGCGATGCTGAAGGAATTAGATTAGGTAATGAGACAATTAAAGTAGTAGATTGGTTTTGTTATTTGGGTAGCAAGATAACTTCTGATGGCTGAAGTAAAGAAGATATAAAATTCAGAATGGCTATAGGGAGAAAAGCGTTTCTAAAGAAGCAAAACTTGTTAACATACAATATTAATTTAAATGTTAGGAAGTACTTTCTGAAAGCATTTCCCTGGATTGTAGCATTGTATGGCAGTGAAACGTGGATGATAAGTAGATTATAGAAGCTTTTGAAATGTGGTGCTACAGAGGAATGAAGAAGATTAGATGGTTAGATCACGTGACTAGTGAGGAGGTGCTTAACTGAATTGGGGAGAAAAGGAGTTTCTGGCTTATCCTGACTAAGAGAAGGGATAGATTGGTAGGACACAGTCTGAGACATCAAGGAATTGTCAGATTTACATTAGAAGGAAGTATGTGGGGTAAAAATTGTAGAGGGAGACTGAGATATGAATACAATAAGCAGATTGAAAAGGATGTAGGTTGCTGAACGTATTCTCAGATGAAGAGATTTGCACAGGACAGGGTAGCGTGGAGAGCTGCATCAAACCAGTCTGCGGACTGAAAACAACAACAACAACCTGTTTCTCCACTATAGCCACAGTCACTTTACGTCACCATCTAGTGATTAGTGTCACCACTGAAAACATTGCATTTTGGTACCAGAAGGCACTTAATTATCTAGAAAAATACTGGCTTCTGGAAAATGCATTTAGTTAAAAAGTCATCCAAAGTCTTGGAAGTCCTAACCAACTAAATTTCCTTCCAGTACAAATATGTATCCACTGAAAATCACTTATTTGTCCAAATTGTTATCAGAATCCCACTACTAGAAGACTTACTTAGATTTTGTACTTCATATTATGTTTCTCACAAACAAAAGGTTTGCACTAGGGAAATTGTGCATAAACAACTTATTTGCAGTAAGGAAATGGACTAAAACTAGACCCATGGAACTGCATGAAAGGTTTACTTTAGTTTATGGTTGGAATTTAGAGTTCCTTGTATCACTGATGCTGCTTTATTTCATTGAATTAATTAAAAATATTTTGAAAACAGCAGCCTTACTGTCACATTCTTATTTGTGCTCCTTTTCTTGCATTGCTTTTCTTAATGCCGAGTTCTCAAGACTCTCATTAAGACCAGTAGCCATTACTGTTAGTGAATTCCATAACAATCCTGTTCCCATCTGCTGGCCGTGGTGGCCGAGGGGACTGAGGCGCTCCAGTCACGGTCTGCACGGCCACTATGGTTGGGAGCCGTCCTTAGTAGTAGTTAGTCCATAAGTAGTTTGTAAGTTTAGGGACTGATGACCCCGTAGTTAAGTCCCATAAGCTATACAAACATTTGAACATTTTGTTCCCATCTCATGTCTGTGTCAACTGAGATGATGGGAACAGTTGTTTTTCTTCCAAGAAAATGATTAAAGGTCAATATTTTAGTGACAGAACAAAGTTTGTAACAGGGCCAGAACTTGAACTTTTTATGGCTACTTTTGTCTTCCAAATTATAGAAAATACTTCATACTTGCATATCTACCCTCCCCCCCCCTTCCCCCCCAAAAGGGTCATACAAGTTTTGTAAATCTCCAGTACATATAATTTTTTCATATTAAGGTAGATATTTGTGTGTAGGCAACTGAATTGGTATTTTTGTTATTATTGTACACACAGCCAAACATTAAATTAATTCCCCAGAAAATGGTAAATGAATGACAGTATTTTGTATTACAGATCATTGCCTGCTGAACTGGAAATTAGAAAGTTGCCTCCTCAAGCTTTATTTCGTCTTGTTCAGATATTAGAATATGGGGAAGCATGGAAACAGCTCATGGCCATTATTCCTAAAACTGGATCTGATACATCTGAGATGAAATACAAAGTAGAACATGTGAAGTGAGTAATTTATTGCTTTAAAAAATAGTGTGAATAAACACTGTATTTAAGTTTTTTCTTGCAGCACGCGACGTTTCTTCATGCTCATTTCTATGCAGGAAAGTATTTATTAAATGCTTCTGTTTTCAGTTTTATTGAAATATTATCGAAACTTCGTAATCCAGAGATTCCAGTGAAATGATTGCAGATATTTGTTACTGTCTTGCAAACTCCAGGGCGCAGGAAAATAAAAGTAATATACTGTTGTAGTATTTTACCATTGTCATTTAATGTGTTCATTGAGCAAGCTCTGAAGGAAAGCAAGGAGAAATCTGTAGAAGGAATTAAAGTTCAGGCAGAGGAAATAAAAACTTTATGCTTTGCCAATGAAGTCTATTCTCAAGGCATTGTGTGGAGTGTTGCACTGTAGGGGAGTGAAACATGGACAATAAATAATTCACAGAAGAACAGGATAGAAGCTTCTGAAATGTGATGCTGCAGACAAATGCTGAAGATACGGTTGGCAGATCGCATAACTAATGAGCTGATACAGAACAGAATTGGGGAGAAAACAAATTTCTGGCATACCTTGACTAAAAGAAGGGATCGATTGGTAGGACACATTCTTAACTATTTATCATTAGAAGGAAATGTGTGGAATAAAAATCTCAGAGAGAGACTGCAGTAGCCTCCAGAACAATTGCATGAGACATGCACTGGTACGGCTCGCCACACCATGGACAGCAAACAGCAAGTAAGGCTTGTCCACCAGAGCGTGCATGCAGATTCTTGGTAGTGTGCTCTACTGGCAGAACATCACCTCCATCAGCACGACCCAGGCTGGGTGATAGCGAAGTCTGCTACGCCCAGTGACAGACTCCGCTAAGCCACACACAGTACTACAGGCAGTCGAGAGCTGTATATTACACAAGTGGCGACGAAAGGCCTGGAAGTGTTGCCATAGACAATGTTCATAGGTATCCCAATCCAAAACGTGAACGAAAGCTTCTGTGCCATGACTAAGGTACAAAACCAGAACATGTCGTGGCTATGCGGGCCGAGTTCTATCAGTGGAAGAAACAGCCTCATCAGTTGTATGGTTACGGCCACAGTCACAAGTGCCATTTCAATTGATAGAATCGTACACTCACATTATGGTTCACAACATCGTCATTTGTTTGGCCCATGATATGGAGGTTTGGCACAGGGCCCTGCAGTTGTAAGACCTTTCACTTGAGAAAGTCCTTTCTATCACTTAATCCTATGAAGTCTCACACTGTGAGGCAACAGTTGGAAGCATGGTGTGACGTGGTGGCGGTTCAAGGAGGCCCAGCCTCATCTGCTGTGTCCAGGGAGGCCGATGTGTGGGCGCTACAGGATAGCTGTTCTGGCCGCTTCTGCAAGGCACGTAAACAGAGTTCCAACTGCTAGCCCCTATTACCGTCCTGCCCGTTGTGCTACACAAAACATGACCATCAGATATCCCCAGTGTTGGGCCATTTGTTGCAAATGTAACAAAAGAGATGAGAGTTTGCCGCTCAGCAACACAGGATAGGAGGACATGGACAAAGATATTCAGGAAGTTTCATTGGGCCTGGCACCTGAAAATACTACCAACAGGATCTTTATCGAGGTTTCGGTTCTGTCATGCCAAATCTACCTGCAGGTAGACACGGGCATGGCAGTGTCTTTGTTAAATGCTCAAATGTACTCGGACCTCGGGTCTACCCATTGGCCCCATTCGCAGGGGTCTTCGCTGATACTGAAAACAGTACATTCCGCTGCTAGGTCACTTCACGACCGAAGTCATTTACAGATCACTCATACAGCCTCTTACCTTTATTGTTGTCAGTGATGCAAGTTCTGCTTACCTTTTTAGATTGGATGCCTTTCAGGCTTTTGGTTTTGCTATTACTGACACCATTGTTTTGCTGTTACTGACACCATTCAGTTGGTCTCTGAAGTCATTCCAAATCATTCATTGGAATAGCAGACCTCAGAATTTTGAGATATCTCTGAGGAAGCCAAAGGGTGTATTTCTGACTTTGAAGCCCACTTAACATTGAAACCGGCAACATGCACGCGTTTTTTCTGCGCTAGGCAGATTCCCTTGGCTCTCTGCCCTCAGGTAAAGGCAGAACTGGACCGGCTGACAGCCCTTGGGGTGGTTTTCCCATGTCTTCTAGTGGGCGACTCCCTTAGTTATTGTCACAAAACTTTCTGGTAGATTACACCTTTGTGGCGACTTTAAGACTACCGTCAATTTCCTATCCCTGGTGGACACCTACCCATTGCCTCATTCAGAACTGTTCGCCCAGTTAATGGGAGGCCAATTTTTTTCTAAACTCTATCTTTTGGAGGCTTAACACCAGATACCTCTCAATGAGGACTCCAAACAGTTGGCGGTCGTCCACACCGTTAGGCCTTTTTCAATACCAGCATCTGGCCTTTGGGATGGCTGGTGCACCAGCAATATTTCAACATTATCTTGAGCAGGCCATGTCAGCAATCCCTCACTGTATGAATTACCTCGATGACATAATAGTCATCGGACGCAGCACGAAGCAACACTTGCACAAGCTCTGGACCCTCTTCCTCAAATTTCGGTCCGCAGGTTTGCAGTGCAATCTTAGTAAATCTAAGTTCTTTCAACCGTTCCTCAAGTATTTGGGGCATGTCATCTCTAGGCACAGCATCCAACCTTTGGTCCAAGGTATCACGGACCTTCTGCACCCCTCTTCGCTGCAGGAGTTGCAAGTTTTTTAAGCCAAAATTGCCTATTACCACTGTTTCATTGTGGGGCTTCCATCTCAGCTCACCCTCTCTACTGCCTTCTGCGTGAGGATGTCCCTTTTGCTTGGTCTCCCACATGCGAGCGGGCTTTCACATCTTTGAAGGACCGCCTCATGTTGGCACCATGTTTGGCTACGTACGACCCCTAAAAGCTGCTGGTCCTGGCTACAGATGCTTCACAGTATGGGGTGGGATTGGTCCTTGCCCAGTGTAATGTGGATGGCTCTGAGCAGCCGCTGGCATTTGCATCCAAAACTCTTAATCCAACTCAAGTCCATTACTCACAGGTGGAGAAGGAGGCCTTGGCCATTACGCTATGACCAAGCTTCACCCATTCTTTTATGGCATGAAGTTTCAGTTAATCACAGACCATATGCTGTTAGTATCATTGTTTAGTCCCTCCTTCATGATACCGAATAGGGCTGCCCACCGATTGCAGTGTTGGGGCCTGTTCCTCTCTAAGTACCACTATGACAGTCATGATCACCCTACTGGCCAACATGCCAATGCTGATGCTCTTTCCAGACTCCCAGTGGGTCCAGATACATAGTTCGATCAGGAAGACATAATGTGTTTTCATTTGGATGATGCTTCCTGCCAAGTGGTGGATGCCTTCCCGATCACTAGTTCCAGAGTTGCTTCTGTAATGTGTCTCATTCAACAAGGGTGGTCTTTCCAGCCTCCAGGCTGTGCCTCTGACCCTCTTCACAATTACTTTGTTCTACAAGACTGCCTCTCAGTCTTAGAGGGAGTTCTTCTTCTTTCTACCGCTGATACAGCTCTCCGTGTGGTTGTTTCAGCAAGTTTGTGACGGGAAGTTCTCCGGTTGTTACATGAGGGACACTGGGTGTTTCACATACTAAGTCTTTAGCTCGTAGACATGTATACTGGCCTGGCATTGACAGAGAAATAGAGCATCTAGTGGCGACTTGCCCCCAGTGTATGTGTCAACAGGCGTCTATCAGGTCGGCATTCTCTCTCTGACTCCCCGCCCCCTCCCCCTGCAAACCAGCCCTGGGAGCGCAATCACACAGATTTTTCTGGCCCTTTTCAAAATTGTTATTGACACATATTTATGTTTTGCACATGTGGTTTGCTGCTTCTCAATCACTTCAGAGATAGATCCAAGCACTCTCCAAAATTTTATCGGTGGGAGGTCTGCAAGTCACACTGGTATTTGACAATGACCCTCAGTTTCTTTTGCAGTCTTTCCAGTACTTTTGTACAAGCTTCAGCATTCAGTATGTTCGCTCACCCCTCTTTCATCCACAGTCAAATGGGGAAGCAGAGCACATGGTGCGGACATTCAAGATGCAGATTTAAAAGTATCTACACGATTTTCCCAATGAGGAGGCATTGACATTTTTCTTTGCGGCTTACTGAACTATGCCCATGGGGGAATGCAGCCCTGTGGAGCTCCTCCACAGGCGCCAACCACATACTCTGTGGCACCTCCGTCCTGACCCTTGCCAGGCTTCGCTCTAGGGAGTGCCAGGTTTTCCACCGGGTACATCGGTCTGAGCACGGGAGTTTGGTCGCAATCTCCGCTGGCATGGTGTGCCATGCACCATAGTGCACACTTGGATTCTCGGCAGCGCGCTCTACCAGCAGAATAAGAATGTCATCATCTCCATCGGCACGGCCTGAGCTGGGCAGTTATGAAGTCGGCTGAGCCCAGTGACAGACCCCGCTAAGCTACACGCAGTGCTACGGACAGTCATGTGTTGTGTATTACAGCTAGACCAAGAAATTAATACATTAAGCAGGTACAAAGGGATGTGTGTTGCCGCTCAGAGGAAAATATAGTATTGTATTGATCCCTTCACTTTTATCTTTGTGTATGGATTATTGTAATATTTGTAAGACTTTCATGTCAGCAGAGTGATGAATTTGTCAATGTTTTTGTTAATTTTATAGTTTTCCTGCATATGAGGCATGTTATATGTTCTCTTTTTTCTCCATACAGACTAATTGAACATCATGCAAATCTGCAGAAGCGACCCTGTGCAGAAATCTTTTTAGAGGAGTGGAGCACAAGTGGAAGGACTAGACCAAATTTAGCATTCCTGCTAGAACTTCTGGTTAAGGCTGAGCTATACAGGGCTGCAGAATTTGTTGCTGGTGATTTACTGAAAGGTTTGTTTTTAGCATCAAATAAGGCAAGCACTTTGTTATTCTATGTCATAACAAAGGTAATTCCAGTAGATACAAAATGTGGGAGGGATAGTGAAAGTAGCTATGAATTATCACAGTCTCCATGCAGACAAAAGTTTTCACTATTGATGTGATGAATTACAGTGACTGTTATGGTCTTCAGTCCGGAGACTGGTTTGATGCAGCTCTCCACAATACCCTATCCTGAGCAAGCCTTTTCATCTCTTCATAAGAACGACAACCCACATGCACTTGAATCTGTTTACTATATGTGACTCTTGGTCTCCCTCTGCGATTTTTACCCCACACACTTCCCTCCAATGCTAAATTTATGATTCCTCGATGTCTAAGAATGTATCCTACCAAGCGATCCCTTCTTTTAGTCAGGGTATGCCAAAAATTCCTTTTCTCACCAATTCTGTTCAGTACCTCTTCATTAGTTATGCGATCTACCTGCCTAATCTGCAGCATTCTTCTGTAGCACCACATTTCAAAGGCCTCTATCCTCTTCCTGTCCGCGCAGCTTATCGTCCATGTTTCACTCCCACACAAGGCAACACTCCACACAAATGCCTTCAGAAAAGACTTCCTTACACTTACATTAATATTCGATGCTAGCAAATTTCTCTTTTTCAAAAATGCTTTTCTTCCCATTGCCATTCTGCATTTTATATCCTCTGTACTGCGACCATCATTTGTTATTTTACTGCCCAAGTAACAAAACTCATCTACCTCCTTTATTCCTTCGTTTCCCAATCTAATTCCTTCAGCATCACCTGATTTTCTTAGACTGCACTCCATTACCCTAGTTTTGCTCTTGTTAATGTTCATCTTATAAGCACCTTTCAGCACACTGTCCATTCCGTTCAATTGCTCTTCCAGGCCCTTTGCTATATCTGACAGAATTAGTATGTCGTCAGCGAAACACAATGTTTTTAATTCTTTCCCCTGAACTTTAATTCCTTTACCAAATTTCTCCTTGCTTTCCTTTATAGCTTGCTCAGTGTACAAATTGAATAACATTGGAGAAAGGCTACAACCCTGTCTTACTCCCTTCCCAACTGATGCTTCCCTTTCATGCCCTTCGAGTCTAATAACTGCGGTCTGGCTTTTGTACAAGTTGTAAATAACTCTCCTTTCCCTGTATTTTACCCCTGCTGACTTCAGAATATGAAAGAGTGTATTCCAGTCAACATTGTCAAAAGCTTTCTCCAAATCTACAAAAGCTAAAAATGTAGGTTTGCCTTTCCTTAATCTATCTTCAAAGATAAGACGTAAAGTGAGTATTGCCTCCCGGGTTCCTACGTTCCTCCTGAATCCAAACTGATCCTCCCCGAGGTCAGCTTCTACCAGCTTTTCCATTCTCCTGTAGATAATTCGTGTAAAAATTTTGCAACCATGACTTATCAAACTGACGGTTCTGTAATTTTCACACCTGTCTGCACCTGCTTTCTTTGGAATGGGGATTATTACATTTTTCTTAAAGTCTGAGGGTATTTCGCCTCTCTCATACATCCTACACACCAGTTCAAATAGTTTTGTCATGGTTGGCTCTCCCAGAGACTAAAGTAGCTCTGAGGGAATGTCGTCTACTCCAGGGGCCTTGTTTCGACTTAGGTCTTTCAAGGCTCTGTCAAATTCATCTCTCGGTATAGTATCTCCTATTTCATCCTCATCTACTTCTTCTCCCCTTTCTACAATATTGATGCTAAGTTCATTTCCTTCATAGAGCTTCTCTATATACTCTTTCCACCTTTCAGCTTTCCCTTCTTTGCTGGGAACTGGTTTTCCATCTGTGTTCTTGATATTCATAGAGCTGTTTTTCTTATCTCCAAATATCTCTTTTATTTTCCTGTAAGCTGTATCTATTTTTCTCCTATTTATACATTCTTCTACATCCTTGCATTTGCATTCTAGCCACTCTTGCTTAGCCATTTTGCACTTCCTCTCAATCTCATTTTTTAGTCTTCTGTACTCCATTCTGCCTGTTTCGTTTACTGCATTTTTATATTTTCTCCTTTCATTGATCAAATCCAGTATGTCCTGTGATATCCAAGGATTTTTTGTAGGTCTTGCTTTCGTACCTATTTTGTCCTCTGCTACCTTCACTATTTCATCTCTCAATGCTACCTATTCCTCCTTTACTGTTTTATTTCCCCCTATTTCTGTCAATTGTTGCCTAAACACCCTCTGAAATTCTTAAGAACTTCAGGTTCCCTCAATTTATCCAGGTCCCATCTCCTTATTTTCCTACCTTTCTGCAGTTTTTTCAGTTTCAGTCTACAATTCATGACCAATAAGTTATGGTCAGAGTTTATATCGGCCCCTGGATATGTTTATATAGTTTAAAACCTGGTTCCAAAATCTATGTCTTACCACTATAAAATCTATCTGCTATCTCCCAGTGTCTCCTGGTCTCTTCCATGTATACAACCTTCTTTTGTGATTCTTAAACCAGGTGTTTGTTATAACTAAGTTATGTTCCACGCAAAATTCTACCAGGTGGCTTCCTCTTTCATTCCTTGTGCCCAGACCATATTCACCTACTATCTTCCCTTCCCTTCCTTGTCCTACTACCGAATTCCAGTCTCCCAAAACAATTAAGTTTTCCTCTCCCTTAATTGTCTGAATAATATCCTTTAGCTCCTCATATATTTCTTCGATCTCCTCATCATCACCAGAGCTAGTTGGCATATAAACCTGTATTACTGTGGTAAGTGTTGGCTTCGTATCTATCTTGACTATGATAATGTGATCACTGTGTTGCTCATAGTAGTTTACCCGCATTCCTATTTTCTTATTCATTATCAGACCTACTCCTGTAATACCCCCAACTGATTTTGTATAATCCTGTACTCACCTGACCAGAAATCCTGTTCCTCTTTCCACCGAACTTCACTAATCCCCACTATATCTAACTTCAACCTATCCATTTCTCTTTTTAAATTTTCTAACTTCCCTACCTGATTAAGGGATCTAACATTCTACCACACATAAAGCTTCTGTCTATTGTCTGACTCTTCTGTCCTAAAAATTGTGCCTGAATGATCCCATCTGAAAAGTTCAACATGACCTCCAGTTCTGGGTAAAACCCTAAGGCCTTTACCAGGACCTTTCTCTTAAACCATCTCCTCCCTCTCAGCTACAACATACCATAAACCCACTTTCCACTTGGATCCCCTAAAATCTACAGAATGAATAATCCTGGACACTCAATTGTGGCTGCTTACTATCTCACACTAAAAGAATTTTGGCCCTTACTGAGTGACTTATTGCCTGGAATGTAGACTCCCACATAAGATACAAACCACTTCCTTTACCGACTCTCAATCCTCCCATTCCCTTTCTTGTTGGATCCTTACTCATCACTGTTGATGCCACTTCCCTATACAACATCTCTCAAGCCCATGGTTTTAATGCTCTCTAATACTACTTTTCACAAATTACTTCAGACTCAAAACCCATTGCCATTTCTTATATGTATTGTAACAAAGAAGAAAATAAATAATAAATGAATATAAACTTATCCTTTGAAGGGAAGGTATACACACAAATCTTCAGCACAGCCATGGGCACCTGTGCCAGTCTGTTTATGAACTGTCTATGGGAAATCTTCATAGCCCTTTTCTCCTGTTAATTCCCAGTCGGTTCTGGTTCATTAATGATTTTCATTAGTTGGATGTGGGACCAAGACACCCTTCACAATCTCAAGTCCTGTTCTCCCATCTGTTTTACCTGGTCCTCCTCGACCTGTGGTGCAACCTTCCTGGATGTTAAACTCCACTTTACTCCCTCAATACTGTCCACATTAAACTTACCACCACCACCACCACCACCAACAACAACAACAACAACAACAACAGTACTTGCATTTTGACAGCTGCCATCCATACCCTACCAAGAAATCCCTTCCATATAACATGACCATCCATTCGTAGTCTATTTGCATTGATGGAGGTACCTTACCTTTTGTATCCCAACTTCGTCGCCGCTTTTGTGTCCCAGCCTCGTCGTAGGTGTCGGTGGCTGAGTGGAATGAGACCGACACAGGAATAAAGATAACACGCTGGTGCAGGTACAGAGGGGAGCAGCCAGAAACTAGAAACACTAGAGTAAATTAGAACGAGATATATATTGCACAGAATTTATACAATACTTAACTTTTACATAGTACTGCAGAATGTTGATACATAGTTGTTAGAGGGCTGCCTAGTGTCTGTACGATAGCCAAGTCTTCACTGGTGCCTATCTGATACCGAAGGTCCTAACTGGTTGCTATCTCAGTCCCAAGTGCCCGATGTTGTTCAGTGGTGGCCACGAGCGGAGTTGCAGCAGAGGGCGCTCGTGGCTGTCGTCGTAAGAACGCCACGCCGTGCGTGCATGGCGGCGCGCGGCGAAAGTAGGTGGCGCGCACTTTGTACTTGTGCGACACCACACCCCTCCCCCCCAAACCGCCGCGCCGTCGTGGCGTAGGGCTGAGGGCCACGGCGACGGCACTGGGAGGAGGGCCTGGGCGGGGGCGTTACTGGTGGGACGGGCGTCGTAGCTGAGGCTGGGATCGAGACGCCGTCCGCACCCCGGTATACACCTTGCGATCCACTGGAAAACCCGCGAAAACCAGTGGAAGGGCGCCCGCCCCCGCCCAGAGGGAGCAGGTCATCTTCTTCTGAGGTGCGTGGCCCAAGCTGGGGGGGCCCGCACGGTCCCGGAGTCCCTCTCGGTGATGCTGTCATCTGCGGCGGCGACAGCGGCGGCGACGACGACTGCGTCGGAGGTGTGTCGACGTCCATAGGGATCTCGTAGTCCGGGGACGAACGATGTGGTTGTGCTCCCTGGCGGTGAACTGGGTCTGGAATCAAGAAACCGGAGACAGGATCGCGCGGCCTATGCAGGCGCAATTGGTTTGCGTGGCGCCGCAGCTCCGACCCTGTGGAAGAACGTACAACATACATATTGTGACCGAGCACGCGCTGAATGGTGCCTGGCAACCATGTCTTCTTTATACCAGCAAACACCCTGTACAGCACCGGCGTAGAAACCTGAAAATGCGTAGCGCCATACGAACCGACTCGGTGCGTGGGAGGCTGCAGCAGGTGAAGGAGAGTGCGGTGACGGCGGCCGTGTAGCAGCTCTGCAGGAGACGGGCCGTCACGTGGCATGCACCGATTCGTAGACAGGAAAATTTGAAGAGCTTGCTGCCTGAAGTGCTGACCTTTCATCTTTTCCATGTGAGACTTGAATGTTCGAACGAAACGTTCTGCTTCACCATTGGACTGAGAGTGAAAAGGTGCGGTGGTGATATGCTGAATGCCATTCACACGACAAAACTGTTGAAATTCCGCACTAACAAACTGAGGTCCATTGTCACTGACGATAGTTTCAGGCAAACCTTCGATGCAAAACACTGATGTTAAGGCACTGATTGTACTAGATGCCGTCGTTGAGTTCATGGCAATCACAAAAGGAAACTTGCTGAAAGCGTCTACAACGATTAACCAGCGCGTATTCCAGAAAGGTCCGGCAAAGTCAATGTGTAACCGTTGCCATGGTCCCTTGGGGCATGGCCAGTCTGAGAAACGTTGCGGAGGAGCCGCCTGATGCTTCGCACAAACAGTACACTGTGACGTCATGCTTTCTATCTGAGCGTCCATACCAACCCAGGTACAATGACGTCTGGCCAGTTGCTTTGTCCTAACAATACCCCAATGTCCTTGATGCAGGAGGCGTAACACTTCACGTTGCAGGGAATGAGGAACTATCACTCTTGTTTGGTCGTTGTCCGTATGTAACAACAGAACACCCTGACTTAAAGACAATGCATGACGTTGTCTATCTGACAACATGCATGACGTTGTCTATCTGACAACATGCCATTTCCGAAGAATCAAACGACACATCCTGTCCAACCGGAAGTCGGGAAAGTGTGTCCGCGTTGGCGTGTTTAGTGGTAGGTCAGTACAAAATCTCATACTGATAATTAGACAATATTAAGGACCATCTCTGAAGCTTTTGTGCCGTTCGTGGCGGAATTGGCTTTGTGGGTGAGAACAACGACGTGAGAGGCTTGTGGTCAGTCAACAAATAGAATTTTCTGCCATAGAGATAATGATGAAACTTTGTGACGCCGTAAATGATTGCTAAGGCCTCCTTTTCTATCTGACTGTAATTCTGTTGTGTCAGCGTCAGTAGCTTGGATGCAAAGGCAATAGGACGATCGTGACATCCAATACGATGTGACAAAACTGCACCCAGACCGTATGACGAGGCATCAACTGCTAGCACTACAGGCTTCTGTGGGTCAAAGGGAATCAAACATGCATCACTGATTAGTGCAGACTTTAGTTTGTCAAAGGCAACCTGACAATCTTTAGACCAAACAAAAGGAACATTTTTCCTACGTAAGTGATGCAGTGGAGCTGCAATCTGAGAGGCATTGGGAATAAACCTGAAATAATAGTTAAGTTTTCCCATTACTGCTTGCAATTCGTGCACATTCTTAGGAGGAGGCAAGTCTTTGATTGCTCTAAGATGTGACTGTAAGGGATGAATTCCTTGGGCATTAATCACATGGCCTAGGTACTCTATTTCAGTCTGAAAAAACGAACACTTTGCTTTATTGCAACGTAGACCTGCTGCAGTCAAAACTTTGAAAAGGCACTCCAGGTTTGCTAAATGTTCTTCAACTGTACATCCGGATAGCACAATCTCATCTAAATAGTTCGAACAACACGGGACAGAAACCGTCAGCTGTTCCAAAAAACGCTGAAAAATAGCGGGGGCGGAAGAACTGCCAAAGGGTAGTCGTTGAAATTGAAAAAGGCCCATGTGAGTATTAATGACGAAAAACTTTTTTGACTCGTCATCAAGTGGAATCTGTAAGTATGCCTCTGCTAAATCAATCTTAGAAAAGAAGCGAGACTGTCCTAATTTGTCCATCAGTTCCTCAGGTCTGGGCAGGGGATAAGTGTCTACAATTGTTTGACTGTTTACTGTTGATTTGAAGTCCGCACAGAGACGAAGTTTTCCAGACGGCTTTGGTATAATGACTAAAGGCGAGGCCCACTGACTCGCAGAAACAGGAGAAATCACCCCACTATCTTGCCAACGTTTAAGTTCTTCGGCAACTCTATCACGCATTGCGATAGGCACTGGTCTAGCTTTACGAAATTTTGGAACTGCAGATTCTTTTAAAGTTACATGTGCCACGGAGTTTTTTGCACAACCTAGTTCCGGCGAAAACAAGTCACTATATTTTTCACACAATGCATTTATTTTTTCCTGAGGCACTACTGACGGAATTTGAAGCCCATCTCTTTGAATTGATAAACCAAACAAGTCAAAAGCATCTAGTCCAAAAATGTTCTGTGTCAATTTGGCCTGAAGAACTACAAAAGCAACTGTTTTTGTTACACCTTGAAAAGAGGCGGGCAGGCTACACGTTCCTAGCACGGGAATATTTTGACCTGTATAAGCTGTTAACACTTGCTGTGACGGCGACAATTTTGGCGAACCCAGAAGTTCATAAGTATCTTTATTTATTAATGTGACAGCGGAACCAGTATCAAGCTGAAATTGCACCGTCTTATTTTCTATGAAGAGAGTCACAAACAGTTTTTGCTTGCGGCGCTCGACAGGTGCGCGAATGTGGGCAACGTCTGCTACGGTTTGTTTACTGCGCTTGCACGGGTCGCGTAGTGAAGTAAGCGGCGCAGACTCGGCACGCAGCGGATTAACAACACTGTCACTAGATGGCACTACCACTGTCACTAGATGGCACTACCGCCGGATCGGCGTCCGCGCAAGCATGCGAAGCTACTCCAGATGTACTAACTACTGCACTACACTTTTGAATAGCTACTTGATGTCTACTGTCACTAGCTACACAGTACTGGGCACTATTACAAGGAGCAGTTGCAGAAGGCACTATTTTCACTACAGGAATGCACAGTTCATAGTCATTTTGCTTGTCCCGAACCCTTTTCCGTTGCACTGTTTTACGCGCTCGTCGGCGCTTGCTACGTGGTGCACTATATAGTTTTGCCAAAGGCGCAGAACTACTTTCTTGCAATTGAGATCCAAGGAAAGCACTGTTCAATTCCACAGCCCGTATAACATTTACAGAATGACCTGTTCTCGCACTCTGCGAAGCACTGTTTCTAACGGTACCGTTCTTTGAGCTTTTAATTTGCATACACACAGAGTGTACATGTCCTGATTTGCCACATTGATAACAGGTTGCGTTGCGACTAGGGCAATAAGCACGCTTGTGGCGAGACACACACTGGGGGCAAGATTTACGTACATTTTTCTGAAATGAGCGTTGGCGCCCGTTATTCAAATCACTGTTTCTAACAAGACGGGGCGACCTTTGTGTCGCACTTTTACACTGGCTACTGTTCACTGTCTGTTCAGCACGGCCTGTACTATTGTAAGAATCACTAGTGGTACACTGAGAACTACGGCCAGGAAAGCGTCCGTTACGGCGCACTGAATGAACACTGTGGCTTTGCATTTCTACATCAGCTAAGTCAAAAGTATCATGCGCTTCAATAAGCTGCAGTACACTGTCTAATGAAGGGTCAGATTCTTTCAGAATTGCTGCCCTAATTCTGGGGTCCTGAATGTTCTGCGTAATCGCATCTCTTAACATCACATCACTATAAGAAAGTCCACAAGAGCAAGTAAATTTACATTTGCGGGTTAAGCCCTTCAATTCCGTAATCCACTCTTGGTGTGACTGCTGTGGTAATTTTTTAAGTCTGAAAAATCGGTACCGTGCCGCAGCTATGAGAACTTTTCTCTCATAATGAGCATTTAGTGCCTCTACTATTTGTTCAAAGTCTACATCACGAGGAGATACGTCGGGGAAAAGTTTTTTTCAGTAACACGAAGGTGTTGGTGCCCACCACAGATAATAGCAGATGCTTCACTTTCTGACCTGTAATTTGATGAGCCGCGACGAGTTCTTGAAACTGTGCGAAGTAGTCGCTCCATTCTTCCTCACGTTCGTTGTACTGGCGAAACGTAGGAAGCGTTGCGGCGGCAGGTGTGGGCTGCTGAAGTGGCGGCTGTTGTTGTTGGTTAGCTGCTGGCGCTGTGAGCTGGGCCACAGCCTGCAGGAGTTGTGTTATTTGCGCCGTCTGTAACTGAATAATTTCCATTAAGTTTGGGTTCGGGGTAGTGGCCATGCTGACCGATTAGGCGCCGCGCATACAAGTAAATTATAACAAAACACAAATGCAATATGAAAGAGGACGCGCTGCAACAAAAAAGTCCACAAAACATGTAACAGAATATGTTCCCCCAAAAATCTTATAATAAGGGTGGGTGGGCGGGAGCAATTTTTGCGTGCTCCGACTGCTGCTGTCTGGCTGCTGCAAGCGGGCTGGTCCAAGGTTCTATCACTCCTCGTCGCCACTTTTGTGTCCCAACTTCGTCGCCGCTTTTGTGTCCCAGCCTCGTCGTAGGTGTCGGTGGCCGAGTGGAATGAGACTGACACAGGAATAAAGATAACACGCTGGTGCAGGTACGGAGGGGAGCAGCCAGAAACTAGAAACACTAGAGTAAATTAGAACGAGATATATATTGCACAGAATTTATACAATACTTAACTTTTACATAGTACTGCAGAATGTTGATACATAGTTGTTAGAGGCCTGCCTAGTGCCTGTACGATAGCCAAGTCTTCACTGGTGCCTATCTGATACCGAAGGTTCTAACTGGTTGCTATCTCAGTCCCAAGTGCCCGATGTCGTTCAGTGGTGGCCACGAGCGGAGTTGTAGCAGAGGGCGCTCGTGGCTGTCGTCGTAAGAACGCCGCGCCGTGCGTGCATGGCGGCGCGCGGCGAAAGTAGGTGGCGCGCACTTTGTACCTGTGCGACACCACGTTACCTAATATGCTAAAAGTATTATAAAGGTCTTCATAGACAGGCATGTCCTCCCCCCTCCCCGAGTCCTCCCGCCACCTCAATAACTGGCCATAAAGGAGTGTTTACCTTGTTGCCCATTACCACTCCCCCAGACTGAAGCAGGTGAACCACATCATTTTTCAGTGCTTTCATTTTAAATCATCATGCCCCAAAATGAGAAACATCATGCCAAAGATCTTTCCCAGTCATTTTAATGTACCATTGCCCACTTAAGGAACACCCATGTTCATCTATATGGCACTCCCAATCCCAACAACTAATGACAGGGATTATATCTCTGGGAGACACTGATGTCAGATGTACCCAATCCACCCATCCTGCAGCTCCTATTCCAGTCTGGTCACAGGCTTACACTGCCTCATCAGAGGCTGGGTGACCCTTGAAAGCAGCCATGTCATTCACCAACTCTACTGTAATCATTGTATAGCGACTACCAACCAGCTATCCATAAGAAATAATGGGCATGGTTGAACTGTGACCATGAGCAAGGTTGCTCACCCTGTAGCATAACAAGAATTTGAGCATGCTTGATTTCAATGTCTGCTTCATGTCCTGTGCCATCTGTATCCTTCCCTCCACAACTGACTCATCTAAACTGCACAGATGGCAGGTACCCCTATAACCCATTCTATAATCATGCAATCATTCTGACCTCATCCCACGCTAACCTACTGCCATAACATTCTCCCTCTCCCTTCCCCCACCAAATGGTTCTAACCCCCCACATACACATCTTACAACTGACCACAATAGATGTCTCTCTCTCTCTTTTTTTTCCCAACTGTCTACAGCTGTTTCCTCTTCTCTGCTCTTCCCTTTTACACTCGACCCCTTGCCAATCTTCATTCCAAAGCAGCATCTCTCATTTCTACCTATATCTAGTAATACTAAATTCAGAATTTAGTTGTTGTTAGTATTTTAAAGGGGACTAAACTGTTAAAGTCATCAGTCTCCTTAGAATTTAGTACCTGCACCCTCTGCCTGGCTGTGCAGACTTCTCTACGTGCACCCTTGCCCTACTTCCTACACCTTCCATTACCCTCTCAAGTCACTGTTTGGATGCCAGTTGAGACACAGTGGCCATAAATGGTGGTAATGTTAACTTGGGCTGTGCCTTTGTGAATGTGTGTGTTCTCTTTTCCAACAAAGTCTGTGGTTGAAAATGCTTGTTGTGTGAATGTGATTTTATTTTCGATGTGCCCATCTCTGCCTCTGCAATCATCTTTATGTTGAGTTGAAGCCTATCCCAATTATTATTGATATTCCAACCTAAACTGACCATTTCTCAAGGGGGGGGGGGGCAAAAAAAAAAAAAAAAAAAAAAAAAAAAAAAAAAAAAAAAAAAAAAAAAAAAAAAAAGATGATGATAATAATAATAAATTTTGGAAGTTGTAAATTTTTAACTAAAAACAAAGTTTTATGTTGTGAACAACATGGAGTCAAAAATAATAATTACCATTTATAAGTGCTTCAACCCTACAATCTTGAGCAATTTTCTGTTGTTTCTGCACATAATTGATAGGCATTTTATGCAGTATTTGGAGTAATTGTAATATTAGCATTAAAGAAAAGTAACAAGAAAATCATATTTAATTTAAAATTGAGTTTTAATTGTCACTTATGTAGTAACACACATTTGAGGTTGTAAGCACAGGAAAACCTCACTAATTTTTTTCTGATTTTGGCAAAGGTTTAATCAAGTTTCCATACACAAGCTCACATAAATGGTTACAGAAGTATTGACATGAGAAAGAATATGTGTGGTAGTGCTTTAGACTTCAGAATATGATGTTGATGTCCCAGAGATACAGAACATGCTTGATGAGGAAATAGTGATCTACAGACAGCCTAAAAAATATGCCCAACACAATAATTGTGATTTCTGCGAAAATGTCCAGAAAGACCTGAATGAACCTACCTGTGCGTAGAGGGTTAAATGTAAAGTAAGACTGATGGGGAAGGAACAGAAAGCAATAGCAGTATTTATTGATCTATCAAAAGCTTTTGGTAGGGGGGATCATAAGTTTCTGCTGTCAAAGCTAGAAAAGTGTGATATTTGAGGCCTGTGTAACTACTGGATAAGATGTTAAAAAAGGGTTTCAGTTGCAAGAAGTCTCACATGAGGTCTAGTCGTGGCAAGGCCAAGGAAGACGTGCCAAAGTGAGGAATGTCCACAGTGAAACTGACATTGGTGGTGGTGGTTGGATTAGTTCCGTCTTAACATAATTCAGCCAAACAGATGCCGTCCTCTTGGTACAAAAGTATGATCCTCACTAGTTCATGGCAGTCAGGCTTAGCCCTTGATGACAGTGATGGAAGCACCAGCACCATTGCTACTGCAACCACCACCACCACCCTCAGTGATGCTGCCACCACCACCTTCATCATTGATGGCTCTTCCATGCCTGTTTCTATGGATGCACACTTAGTCATCTCCAGCTCTTTTGTGGCTGGCCAAGTTGTGGCTGATGTTCCTGTTGACAGTGCCACATTTCAGAATTGTGCACCATCTCTCTTCAGCTGGGAGGAGTGTAATGTACTCATGCCTGGGCCCCTGCATATTTGACCCTACCACACGACAGTAACATGCCTTGCAAGCCAAGTATGGCCCGTATTTCACATGGGGAAGTAATTTAAACTGAAGAGACACTGTACCACACTTCCTGTAGTTGCCACAGAGTATGAGGGTACAAACCGTGCTGATGTGTTGTGCGATACATGATGCAATTGTGACAGGTACCTATTCACATTTGTGCAGTGATGCCACTACATGACGCTACATGCCCATGGGCTGCTCAGCCTCTTGACAACCAGTTCCACTGTGACTGTAACCCATCACCTGTTGCATTTGAGCCGGTGCTACTATGATGTCTGCTTTTTGTCATTACCCAAACTACATTAGTTTTGTGCCATGACATGGATTCCACAGCTGCTTCAGAAGGTCAAGCTTCTACATCTTCATAAATACTCTACAACTCACATTGAAGTGCACAGCATGCATTCTTTAGGTCATTATTCTAATTTCAAGATAATATGGATTGTTAATTGTACTGATGATAGAGGACTTCGTCATAGTGGTCATAGGCAATGCATTGTCGGAAGGACATTCCAGTGTATTCATGTACTATGGCAAAAGGACAATTCATTTTATTCTTATATACGGACTGTAACAGTACTCAGATATGTTAGAATTAGCAGTTGTTCTTTCACCACATGCTTATGTCACCAAAATGCTAAACCACTCTGTAAGAGACTAAATCACAAGTGACTGATTCCTGCAGTTGTTCTAAAAATACTAATTATCTGGTAATCATCCAAAAGGAGTTCTTTACATGTTGTTTCCATATATCTTCTGAATGTTTCAAAATTATGTATGCGCATCATATCGAAAGATCTGCAACATTTGGAGATATCTAGACTAACACCAAACAAAATAAGACTGTGAAATATCAGAAGATTTTTATGTTCTTTCCATTTGTGGGTGACTATCTGTGCTTGAAAAAATATGCTCCACTGACAAGACTCACCAAAATTTATTGTCTTATTTAAAGTGACATCATGTGTATGAAACACCAGTTGGAGCATAAGGGGGGGGGGGGGAGCAGTAAATCTGATCTTTATTTTGACCCTTCTTCTGAATGTAACATCAGTGACAACTGATTTAAACAGATGTATGAAGTATAATAGTTGTTGCCTTTCATATCCTGTCATCAGTTTTACCTAAATGTGAACATTTAATTTTATTTTATTATTATTATTATTTTTTAATTGTGTGTGTGTGTGTGTGTGTGTGTGTGTGTAGTTACAATTATTCTCTGTTGTTACCTTTTTTATGTCATACAATGAAGACTGTGTTTCAAATTACAGACAAACTGCCTGAAAGACCAGAATCTGGACCTGCAGCTGCTGTTGACCTGTCTGATGAAGCTCTGCAGCAACTTATCCGGTCCAAAAATCATGTTAAACCACTGGCTGATGTCAATGGATTAATTGATTCATTGCCTAAACCATTTGAAAAGCTGACATTGTTCAATGGTCCTCAACCATCTGCTCCTTCTCAAGGCAGTGGTGATTTACAAATTAACAATACTGACAGAGGCCAAATCAGTGCAAATGAATCCAATGAAATCATAAATGAAATGCCAACACGGAGAATAGATAGTATTGATGATCCTGTGATAAGCAGTGAACGAAATGAGTACAGGTATGTAATTAACAATTTTTTGTGTATGTAATATTTATTAATTGATGTGATGTTTTGTTATTGAATATTAACGGTCGATTTGTGTCTGATGTCATGAAAATGATTATCAACAAATCAGCATTTCATTTAATTCTTTTACATATAATACACAAAAGAGTTTAAGGACTAATTTTTAGCCTACATTTCACATACAAATCTATTCAAATGTATCAAATTTCTGTTGATATATTTCTATTACCACATTTAATAATGTTTGTATTCCTTAATGGTAGCTGAGAGGGAAAAGGAGGCAAGAAGAGCTGGAAGGAGAGGTCTTCCAAGGTGGGGAAGGAGAAGCAACAATGGTATAGTTTAGGTATGTGGTACTAGTGAGTTTAGCCTGGTGCTGGTGCAGGCAGGTGTAGTTGTGTGTGGGGAGACCATTCAGAGGAAAGTGTAAGAGTAGATTGTGGTGTGGGATGAAAAGGTGACTTGGGGAAAAGGTTGGAGGTGTACAGTGAGACTGTGGTTGCTAGCCCGATGGGCTGTAGAGCGGGGGGATCGTGCTGCTCGGTCGAGAGTTGAACGCGGAATCAATCATGGACTCGCTGCTCGTCTTGCAGCTCACCGAATCTAGGACATTACACACTCTAGTCCCTGATTGGTGAGAATATTTTGGTAGCTCCACGTTCTGGGCTCTGTTTGGCTGGTGCTCTTTGGTAGGGGCTCGGTACTAGTGTGTAGTTCAGCAGTTTTGGGGCCGGTAGTTGCTGCAAGTGCTGGTACAGAGGCTTGCCAAACTGGGGTCGATGGCACCGGGTGTGCGGTGTTGAAATGTATGGCTGGCGGCCAGAATTGGGGACAGGGCAGCAACCTCATGTTGGCGCTTGGAAGGTGCTTGTTGCCTTGGTGAATGTTTAGTACGGAAATTTGACTTATACTTCAAAAGGAAGTTAAATGCCTGTAAAAGTACCAAGAATATTTTGAAAACTAGCAACTCCTACGTGCCACTGGTGGACAGAGGTATATGACAGGCTTCCTGAATTTGAGGCTGAGAGTTACCATGTTGTAAGAACTATTCTCTTCTATGTAATCGAGAGAAGGTAGTTCTTAGGTGGAGGATCCTGGTGGCTGGGTTATCAATGCAACAGAAATTGTGTATGACATAATTGTTTCGTATGTAAACAAGCCTCTCAGAAGTAGGATATATCTTATTGGTCCTTGAAGGGGCTCAGCATTCATTTTCTGGGTTTGTGCTTGGCGAACCCAGGTTACCTGTGTTGTGGACTACAAAGTGCCACCAGTTTTCTGTCAGTGTAAACCCTGGACATGTGTCGTCAAACACTTATATGTGATGAAATTTCCTGAGTCGTCCTTACCTGATGATGTTGCTAGTGTCAGAAAGTTTGGGATTAGTTTTTAAGTATCATGCAGAGTCTGTGTGCTCGTGTCTATATGTGCAGGCACTGATTGAGCATGACACATACAATGAATCAACTTTATTTCAGTTTTGAAATGTGGCCTACAACTTTGTCTTCCCTCAAATTTAGAATCTTATTTCTTGGGAGTGGCTTACAAGGGGGAAGGCTCCAGACACGCCCAACCGATTTGGCTCTATTTTGGCATGTCGCGTGTGTACAATCTGAAATGAAGGAATGTAAGATATTTTGGCTCAACACAGCATCATGTATTGGATCTGCAAACACATACTTTTCCAAAAATCAGGGAAAGAAACTTTTAAAACGACAACACACAGTAAACACTTTTTGCTGAGAGTGTCAATAGCACAACAGCCAAGGAAACTGCCTGGAAAGCGGAGAAACCAGTTTCAAATCTCAAGGAAATTATACTGTTTTTATTTCTTAAAATTGTAGTTTTTTGTATCAGAATACATAGGGATAGGAAGATTAATAACATAAGTAAATCAATAAGTAATGATAACAAGGTAGGCAAATAAATTTATGAAGCTACTTGTGATAGTATACAACTAAAATGTTATGGCTGTTCACTTTACAATGGTTCTTCCACTCACTGTTATGTGTCCTAACTTTTCTTTGAACAGTTATATTGGTAGTAGTTGTCATATAAACATTCGAAACAAATATACTCATAGCACCAAGAACATCTAATGAATGCAATCTTTTGACAGTTACACTGTTCCTTTCAAAGAGTTAGCTGAAAACAAACTTGGTAATATATAAAAATATATCTTTTTTGGGACTTAATTTGGATGTGTACCATGCATAAGAGATAGGGTTCTCGACTTCCCAGCCAGTTACTTTGGTTGTTGCACTCTCGGCGAAAAGCATGTACCATGTGGGTAGATAAGTGGCAGTTGTAAAAGTTCCTCTCCTTGATTTCTGGAAAAGTATGTGTTTGCAGACCTCATACATGACAATGTAAAATGCTCTGTTTACATTATCTATTGATCCCGTCAATTTTGAGTTGATTAGTCATCATAACCTTTAGGGGTGATTTTGTTTCTTTTTTTACGAAAATGGAGGGTGTTGAGACAAAATTTCTTAGTGTCCTTTGTTTTAAGTTTATACAAGCCACCTGCCAAGTTGGTTGGCCATGTCTGAGACCTTCCCTTTGATTGATTTACATATACACCTACATAGATACTCTGCAAATCACATTTAAGTGCCTGGCAGAGGGTTCATTAACCACTTTCATAGCTTTTCTCTACTGTTCCATTTTCCACGACATTATCTACATGTTCTTTCCAGTTTTTAAGTCTGAAGTAATAGTAATTCCTAGGTATTTTGTGGAGTTTACAGCCTTCACTTTTGATTTATTTATCTTGTAAACAAAGTTTAACAGATTTCTTTTCGTACTCATGCAGATGACTTCACACTTCTCATTATTTAGAGTCAATTGCCAATATTTACACCATAGTGATATCTTATTCAGATCGTTCTGCAGTTGGTTTTGATCTTCAAGTGATTTTACTAGACGGTAAATGACGGCGTCATCTGCAAAAAACGTAAGAGAGCTACTTAGATTTTCCCCTAAATTGTTTATGTAAATAAGGAACAGCAGAGGACCAATAACACTATACTATGGAATGCCCGATATCACCTCTGTTTTAGTCAATGCCGTACCATCGATTACTATGATCTGTGGCCTCTCTGACAGGAAATCCCCTATCCAATAGCAAATTTGGGGCGATATACCATAACCACACAATTTGATTAAAAGCTGTTTGTGAGGGACGGTGTGAAAAGCCTTCTGGAAATCAAGAAATAAGGAATCGATTTGCGAACCCTTGTCAATAGCACCAATCACTTCGTGTGAGTAAAGAGCTAGTTGTGTTTCACATGAACGATATTTTCTAAATCTGTGTTGACCTTGGGTCGATGTAGAATTTGGAAGATATTCTCAGTTCGAATATAGTAAATTTTCTTGAAACAGAAAAGCTTCTTTCCATGAATCAGCACGGGTTTAGGAAACATCGTTCATGTGAAACTCAGCTTGCCCTTTTCTCACATGACATCTTGCGGGCCATGGACGAAGGGCAACAGGCGGATTGTGTTTTTCTCAACTTCAAAAAGGCGTTCGACGCGGTGCCACACTGCAGACTGTTAACGAAGATACGAGCTTATGGAATAGGTTCACAGATTTGTGACTGGCTGGAAGACTTCCTAAGTAATAGAACGCAGTACGTTGTTCTCAACGGCGAGTGTTCATCAGAGACGAGTGTATCATCAGGCATGCCCCAGGGGAGTGTGATAGAACCGCTATTATTTTCTATCTATATAAATGATCTGATGGACAGTGTAAGTTGTAATTTGCGGCTGTTTGCTGATGATGCTTTGGTGTATGGGAGGGTGTCGTCTGTAACTGACTGTAATAGCATACAGGATGACTTAGACAAAATTTCTAGTTGGTGCGAAGATTGGCAGCTACCTCTCAATGTAGAAAAATGTAAGGTGATGCGCATGAGTAGAAAAAACAATCCCATAATGTTCGAATACAGCATTAGTAGTGAGCTTCTTGATGCTGTTGCGTCGTTTAAATATCTAGGCGTAACATTGCAGAGCGATATGAAATGGAACGAGCATGTAAGGACAGTTGTGAGTAAGGCGGACAGCCGACTTTGGTTTATTCGGAGAATTTTGGGAAGATGTACTTCATCTATAAAGGAGACTGCGTATAAATCGCTTGTACGACCACGTCTTGAGTATTGCTCAAGTGTTTGGGACCTGCAGCAGGTCAGTTTAAAGGAAGACATAGAGGCGGTTCAGAGACGAGCAGCTAGATTTGTTACCGGTCGGTTCGATCAATGCTCGAGTGTCACGGAAATACTCCGACAACTCAATTGGGGATCGCTGGAAGAAAGATGACGTTCTTTTCGTGAATTTCTGTTAAGTAAATTTAGAGGGCCGGAATTTGAAGCTGAGTATAGTACGATCTTGCTGCCGCCTACTTACATTTCGCGTAAAGATCACAAAGACAATATAAGAGAAATTAGGGCTCGTACGGAGGCATATAGGCATTCCTTTTTTCCTCGTTCAATTTGGGAGTGGAATAGGAAAGGAAATGCGTAGTAGTGGTACAGTGTACCCTCCGCCACGCACCTTACGGTGAATTGCGGAGTATGTAGGCCTATGTAGATGTAGATCATTCTGTTCGAGATAATTCATAATGTTTGAATACAGGATATATTCCAAAACACTGCTGGTTTACTTCTACTGTAGTTTAGTGGGTTACTCCTACTTCCTTTCTTGAATATAGGTGTGACCTGTGCAACTTTCCAATCTTTTGGTGCAGATCCTTCTTTGAGAGAGTGGTTGCATATAGCTGTTAAGTAAGGAGCTATCACTTCAGCATAATCAGATAGAAATCTAATGGCTATACAGTCCGGACCAGTAGACTTGTTCTTGTTAAGTGATTTTAGTTGCTTCCCTACTCCGATGATATCTACTTCTATGTTACTCATTATGGCCTCTGTTCGTAATTCGAAATCTGGAATATTGGTTCGCGTCTTTGGTGAATGAGTTTCTAAAAGCTCTGCTTTAGTAGCGCTGTTATCGACAGGATCGCCATTACTATCACATAGTGAGGGTATTGTTTGTCCCCTCGTATATTTAACATATGATCAAAATCCCTTTGGCTTTTCAATCAAATTTTTGAGAAAGAGTTTCATTGTGATAAGTATTGTAGGCATCTCGCATCGAAGTCCTCACTAAATTTCAAGCTTCTGAGTAGGATCGCCAATCCTGGGGATTTTGTGTTCGTTTAAATTTAGCATGCCTTTTCCATTGCTCTTGCATCAGTGTCCTGACCTGCTTTGTGTATCAAGGGGGATCACCTCCTTCTTTTATTAATTTCTTCGGTATAAAATTTCTATGAATTTGAGCCACATCTAGTCCACACCTACATTTAGTGTTAGAAACGAGTGGAAGCTGTCTTTCAAGAAGGAATGTATTTTATTTCTATCTGCTTTCCTGAACAAATATACTTTTCAACATTCATAGAATATATGACATCAACTGCGATTGGGCAAAGCTGAAAATGTGTACCCAGCCGGGATTCGAACCCGGGTCTCCTGCTTTCTAGGCAGTTGCGCTGACCCCTACACCACTGGGGACACAGTGATCACTGCACCTGCAAGGACTACCTAAGCACGCCTCCCGTCAGATAAAAATTCTCAGTTTCGCCCTGCCCACAGTACTCAAACTCATAGTTATGAACTAATTCCCGTAAGAGTAAGGGCTTCAAACTTTGCCCACCCGTCCCCACTAACTGGCTTGAGTACTTGAGTACTGTGGGCAGGGCGAAGCGCAGAATTTGTATCTGACGGGAGGCATGCTTGGGTAGTCCTTGCAGGTGCGGTGATCACTGTGTCCCCAGTGGTGTAGGGGTCGGCGCAACTGCCTAGAAAGCAGGAGACCCGGGATCGAATCCCGGCTGGGTACACATTTTCAGCTTTGCCCAATCGCAGTTGATGTTATATATTCTATGAATGTTGAATAATAACAACTGCAGGATCAGAAGTGATGTCTGTTCTCTCGGAACAGACACCACATGTATATAAATATACTTTTCGTTTATTTTTGGTAACTTTCGGACTTCAATATTCAATCTTGCTACGACAGCTCTGTGTTCCTAATACCTGTATCCGCTTTGATGTTCATTATGAGCTCAGGATTATTTGTTGCTAAGAGATTAAGTGTGTTTTGACATCCATTTACAATTCTAGTTTGCTCATGAACTAATTGTTTGAAGTAATTTTCAGAGAACAATTTCACATGATGTTTTATGCATACCTCTTGATTTGAAAATATAATTTCGCCAACAGATTGAGGGTAAATTAAAATCACCGCCTACTATTATCATGTGAGTTGGGTACATTTTTGTAATTAGACTCAGGTTTTCTTTTAACCTTTCTGCTATTGTATCATCAGAGTCGGGAGGCCAGTAAAAGGAACCAACAGTTAACTTCTTATGATTTTCAAGTACAACCTCTACCCATAATATTTTGCAAGAACCACCAGCTTCAACTTCGCTATACGAAAGACTACTTTTGACAGCGACAAACATGCCTCTACCTATTTTGTTTAATCAATCCTTTCTCAACACAGTTAAATCTATTGCAAATACTTCTGCTGAACTTATTTCTGGCTTGAGCCAACTTTCACTGCCTACAATGATGTGTGTTTCGGTGCTTTTATTAACGCTTGGAATTCTGGTACTTTCCCGACACAGCTACGACAGTTTACAACTTTTATACCTATAGTTCCTAGATCTACATTTCTCCTGTGATCCACCTGCACCCTTTGAGATTGCCTATTTTGTTTTTCCCTGAAGCCCTCTATCCTAAAAAAAACTGCCCAGTCCACACCACACAGGCCCCGCTACCCGTGTAGCCGCTTCCTGCGTATAGTGGACTCCTGACCTATTCAGGGGAACCCGGAAACCCACCACCTGATGGCACAAGTCAAGGAGTCTGCAGAACTGTCTGAGCCTCTGATTCAGACCCTCCACTCGGCTCTGTACCAGAGGTCCACAGTCAGTCCTGTCAACTATGCTGCAGATGGTGAGCTCTGCTTTCATCTTGCAATCAAGACTGGCAGTCTTTACCACTTCAGATAGCCGCTCAAAACCTGAGAGAATCTCTTCAGATCCGAAGTGACACACATCATTGGTACCGACATGAGCCACCACCTGCTGTTAGCTGTACCCCATACCCTGTATGGCATCTGGGAGGACCCGTTCCACATCTGGAATGATTCCACCCAGAATGCACACGGGGTGTATGTTGGCCTTCTTCCCCTCCTTGGCAGCCATCTCTCTAAGGGGCTCCATAACCTGCATCCGTAATGTGTAAGCAACCTATCCTTCATGAAAATATTGTTGAATTCTTCTTGGAATTTCTATTGTGTTGTCATAATGTTAAAGTTAGTTAGGGACTGATAACCACAGTAGTTAAGTCCCATAGATTTACAAAATGTGATTTTCTCTCTTCATCTCTTCTCCCCATTTCACTGTTCATCTTTTCTCTCCCCTTTCACTCTTCATCTCTTCTGTCTCCATTCATGTTTCTCTTCTCTTTCCTTTCACTGTTTATCTCATCCTCCCCCATCATCCTCTCTCTGCTCAGCTATGACCATGCACACACCTAGCCTGTGCAACACAAGCCAATAGTTCCTGTAGAAGTATGTCAAGCAGGGCAGCCTCCGTGTCAGGACTTAAATAACTCTTTGCCTCCTATGGTATTTAGAAGATTATAACGCCAGACGTGTTGACACCCAGATAGCAAATAGTGATTGTACCAAAAGTTGTTTAGGCAGAGATTTTGGAGAGAGAGTGGGGGTGGGGGGTTGTGTTTAAAAACTATAAAAGCAGCAACTCAACATATAGACAAATAACATAATATTACTTTTTCACATAATTCTTTTGACACTTTAATTGAAACATTTATTTAATTAGTATGCCTTTAGAAATACTCATTGAGAGTTGTCTCATTTATGTTTATCCCTGTAGGGCTGATTCATCATCAGATGTGCATCCCAATATAATTACATCAGTGCCACATTTTCCATATTCATTGTTGGATGACATCACTGACCATTTCTGTGAAACACTTGTGGTAGCAGGACAGGATTTAAGTAAAGGTCGAAAACTGGGCACAGGAGCATTTGGTTCTGTCTACCTTGGAATTTTACCAACAGAAAAAGTTGCTGTTAAAAGATTAAAAAGAGATGCTATAAATGTTGAAAAGCAGTTCCAAAATGAAATACACACACTTTCAAGGTAAGCAGTTTTAGTGCATACTGTTATCATTATGTTTCACTCTAAGAATTGCATTATTTGAGATCAGTTTTAGTACTAGATGATGTGCTGCTGCTCTGATTGCTTGATAAACCATAAAATGAAGGAAAATGTTTGCCATTGAATTGTAACACCAGAAAATAACAAACAACTGGAATTATATGTATGTATAAAAAGTTGTTTTGGATTAAATTATTAATTTCAATGTGTTCTTAAGTATAAATGTGTAGAGAGAAAATAAATTGAATTAAAGCAGTGTTTTCTAATTTTTTTTTGAATACATGACACATTTCCAATGAGAACACACTAGAAAGGTAATACAACTAAATCAATGATTTCAATAGCAACATAGTTAATCATCTTTCTATCAATACCATGATATACTTGATTATTGCATCTTTGCATTTCGCTCTGTGAGCATGAAATGAAGAAGTTTTTCAAAATATTTGTGCTGCTCGAAATTGTCAGTATCAGCCTGCATTACTCCCTTGTCGTGATAGTTCTTTTTCATAATTTGTTCTCAAGGCACTTTGAAACAGGCATATTGCATATTCCAACAGATAAAAACTCTTTTCTTGTTTGGTCATCATTTTGTTAAGGGATTGCACTTGAACAGCTGGTGGGATTGGAGCCAATTTGGTGAGTTTACATTCTGCTTCAAGCATCAACTATATTTGTACATGTACAGCTTTGGAAAATATAGAAAACAAATAAATCATTTATAGTAGCTCTGCCACTGCAATACCATTAACGGTGGCATGTCTGTAAATTTCATTAACACCTGTAATATTCAAAATAAGACTACTTTGACATAAAGTCAGTAAAATTGTTGCGGCTCAATAGTTCATGTCCAGAATGTGGCTCACACTCGGTCTACTTTGCGTATTTACCTTCTTACCTTGTTGTATGGAAATAAAGGTGTTTGTGTCTTATATTTAGAGGTGTCTACTTTTTACTTTCTGTTGGTGGAAATAGTATTTTGCAGAACTTTGCTAATAAACACTAAAATAGTGACATTAAATACTAAGAGGAAAGAAAAGTCCATATATTTATGGTTTATATTTACTTTACTTCCTGCACAGGTTTAGACATGAAAATCTCTTGCCTTTGGTGGGTTATTCATGCGATGGCCCTAATTACTGTTTGGTTTATGAATATATGAGTAATGGATCACTGCAAGAAAGACTAGCTTGTCAGGTCAGCAAATGAAAACAATTCATTTTTTATATTCCTATCTTTATCTGATGCTTGATATTTGGCATTTGTGTGTGTGTGTGTGTGTGTGTGTGTGTGTGTGTGTGTGTGTGTGTGTCAGTCACTAATATTATAATATATAAGCTGCTTCTTTCTTCTTATGCTTTCAACCCCCGTTTCCAGTACCTGCCACACACTGGAAACACAGTGACATTTTGGGTTTCTCAACCTTTGTTGTACTTTGTTTCTTGAAGATTTAAAACTTGTCTGTTTTTTGTGTTTGTTTTGAGGACATTATAACATATTGCATTCACATTTCATGCTCAACAGTGATGTTGATCTTCATGTTCGAACATTATACTACTTTTTCTGGTAATCTGTTAAACAGATGAAAATGACAACTACAAATCTTTTGAATTAAATAGTTTTGGTTTCTGTCATTGGTTTTGTTTCTGTACCAGTTAAAAATTCACCAGGCTACCATTACTTACAAGAGTCATCAATTTTGATTCTTTATATATGTGTTTATATAACTAGCTTCAGAATCCGGTTTCACTTCGGGAGTTGATATTAGGTTTTGTTGTAGTTGAAATAAAAGGATAAACAAAATAATATTAGCGGTAAAAATATTGACAATATTTTAACTATTCATTGCAATACTTCTCTTTAAACAACATTTTTCATTATATTATCAGGAGTATATATATATATAGAGTGTGTACAAATTTTTCAATTTCCTAGTCTAGAACAAGTGACATTACAGTTGACTGTGAGAGAGAAGCAAGAGTAATTAAGATTGATGCCACAGTATTTTAAAGTTTGTCCTTGTGCTTTATTAATAGTAAAACTACAAGCTAATTTTCAAGGAAATTCCAATCTTTTAAATTGGATTGACAGTTCAGTAAAGATCAGTGGTAAGTTAGGGATAAATACTGTGACCTTTTTCCTTTGCAGTCATTAGCTAAGCTTCGATGATGTGATGTAACAGCTGTTTGATGATCATCCTTGTTCCATTACTTAGATTTGGTGAGTTAAGATTTCGGAGTATATGATCAGAGATCCAATATTAAGTCAAATGCCTTGTAACAGAATTCCTGGTACTTGTAGATTTCAGAATGGTAGGGGAATTTACACTTTCTTCAATGTCTACCATCATATTGGTTGCTGTATATACTCTCTCTTCACCGGAAATTTTCTTTGTGATGTTAAAGTTGATATTGTTGACAATATTATTTTTAATTGTCAAAATCACCCTTCCAAATTGGTATAGTTATGAACAACACCCAGATCAATTTGGTTGATAAGCTAGTTTTCAGTAGTGGCTATGTTGCAGAAGTGACTGAGTTTAATGCAGCCAGTAGTCTGGTCAACAGGATATATATCTTTGTCTACTTGTAAAAGTATGTCAGAGAAATGTGCTGTTGCTTTGTCTTTCCATATTTCAGCTCTTATTTTCTTTGTTAGTTGAAGTATTTGTAATCATGGCCAGATGTATTATTTTTTAAATCGTGCATTGATCTCGTCTGCTGGTGTTGACTTGGGGATAATGCAAGTATTTGTCAGTAATCTCCTGAGAGTAAGACTAGAGCTCCTCTCATAACTTCAGAGTCTTCTCATAAGTCTTGTAATATTCTTTCCGTGGCTTCGAGTGATTTTTCATGTTTCGGTGTGCATTCATCCCAGATGGGTGAAATTTCACCCCATCCAGATGTTATGATATTTTACACATCGTTAAATGTTTTTCGGCTATATTCATCAGTAGTTGTAGAGCAGAATGAACATTTCAACCTCGCTCCATAAGTGTGGCTGCAATGCTGGGTGTGACTTTTTTTTCATTTTCTACACCTGTTTCAAGTTCAATTTGTTTAATATTAAAATGGTAACTGTCCTGTCCATGAAGAAATATTAGTGGATATTTTAAGGCATCATATGATTGGTGTGTCTCTGCAATACGTTGTAGTCCTTATCTTCGTTGTACATTTATTTCACAGCTTGTGTTTTCACTATCCACAATCAAAATGGTGACTTCGTCTATCTGAGGTGCATTAAATCGACATTTGTGTTCTCCAGTGGTCTCTTATTGTCTTTGTAGTCATCAGTAATCATTTGGTCTAGTGCTGTTTTGAATTGTGTATTATTTGATTGTATTTGTGTAAGATCCTCTGAATATCTTGGATTACATCTTGAAGTGTTCTGGACACTGGTTAAAGTATATTCTTCAAATGGTGAACCAATGATTCCTTAATTAAAAGTCACTTCCAGCCAGGTTAATCGTGTAATTTAACGTAGCGGTATTCAGTTTTGATTAAGAGATCCAGCATCAGCTGTATCTCTGTCATTTCCAGTTCATGCAATTATAATTTGTAAACTTCTTGACATTAATTGTTCAATTATAATGTTCTTAATAAATAGAAAGAAGAACTCAATTTTACTAAGAAACTTCTTAAAATCAATTTAGTCACCTTATTACACTTATAGATGAATAACAGAACAATATGTTGAACACCAGTCAAACCATAAATTTATAATATATTACCATGAACATACATCAAAATCAACAAGAATTAATCTCTTAGATCACGGAAAAACTTCTTCAGTTACAGTTACTTTATGTGTTATCTGTGACTACTTTGTGCCACCTTTTGCCCCCAGAATCTGTAACAAACATTGATTCTGGTGGCAGCTTCTGATCTGTGCAGGCCTAATATTGACTTAGTTAATATTTAGATACCTCAAGTTGATGTAAAAAGGTAGTAGTGTTCAATCTAACACTACAATCTCATCTCAGTTCACTGATATTCGTGCATCTTTGATCAGTTTCTCTTTCTACATTTCCTGTAAAACATACTTGCAAAATGAAACTTTCACTCTGCAGCGGAGTGTGGCTAAGCCATGTCTCCACCATATCCTTTCTTCCTGGAGTGCTAGTCTTGCTTGTTCGCAGGAGAGCTTCTGTGAAGTTTGGAAAGTAGGAGGCTAGGTACTGGTGGAAGTAAAGTTGTGGGGCGGCATCGTGAGTCGTGTCGGGGTAGCTCAGTGGTAGAGCGCTTGCCCGCGAAAGGCAAAGGTCCCAGGTTCGAGTCCCGGTTCCGGCACACAATTTTAATCTGCCAGGAAGTTTCATACTTGTAAAAATTTAGGGTCTGTGTTGGGTGATGGTAATAAAGTTTCTATTTTGGTGATAGATTCACACTCTGATGGGAAAAATATATTCAGGTTAATGAATTTCATAGTTGACCAAAAGAAGTCATTTGGAAACAGTTGTTACATGCTTATATATTTTGGAGAAAGTGTTTCGATTGTAGAGTTTCTCTAGTCTTATAATGTAGAAAATCCCATGGAGGTGTTTCCATTGGTGGTAATCGAACTTTTCCACTCGTGGAACAGAATCCTGGTGACTCTCTGATAATTTTCTTTTGCATTGTAAAATTGGCAGATGATGTTCATTTTTCCTATCATGATGTGTTTCTGCTTGTGATATTCTTTCATTGGGCCACAGTGGAATGTTTCATTCATTAGGTTCTACTACTACTTTTCCTCATCCAGGCAAAATAGAGTAAGGCCGAGGGGACTGAAGCGCTCCAGTCACGGTCTGCACGGCCACTACGGTCGGGGGTTCAAATCCCCCCTTGGACATGAATATTTGTGCCGTCCTTAGTATCAGGTAGTTCATAAGTAGTTTGTAAGTTTAGGGACTGATGACCCCATAGTTAAGTCCCATAAGCTATACAAACATTTGAACTTTTTTTTTTGCAAAATAGAGTAATATTTCCAAAGATAGTTTTCCTTTGAAGTCTATTATGATAGTGTTGTGTTGCAGTTCTTGAATCCTCAATTAGTTTATTTTTTTATTTATTATTTTATTTATTTATTATTATCATTTTTTTTCCATGCTTCGCACAGTGCTCATTCTGGTTTGTTCAGAATGTAAATGTGTCTCACATTGTTCAGAAGGTTTATTTTTTTTTTTTTTTTTTTTGCTATTCTTTTTGTTGTTCCTGTTTTGTTGCAGAACTGGCTAGTTTTGCCTCTCTTTTATGTTTGCACATTTTACAAAACTAAAATCAATTCAATTTTTTAAAGTGCATTCAGTGCACTTTATATTCAGTCACTGTGTAACCTTTACTGCACACTCTTCACTGTTTATTTTTATATGCTCAGTGAATAAGTCGTGAGTGTTGAGAATGTTGTTGTATGTTTCCTTATCTCTGATCATTAAACGGTAGAGTTTTGGAGTATGTGTCTTTGCTTTGAGACTTTTTTGTAGTTTGAATAAAAGGATAAACTTTTTAATATTAAGGGTACATAAATTATTGGTAATATATTTAATAATGGAAAGTCCAGGTTGGAATTAATAATATAGTGAGGACAGTTTACAACTCACCGCAAAGACGTGGCGACGAGCTACGACAGGCACATACAAAAGACACACACATACAACACATTCAGCTATCGGCCATGGCCTTCTTCAGAAAATAGAGCATTCACGCAATCACACAGGCACACAACACAGTCATACAACCATCACCTCCGACTGCCGCACTTCGAATCACGCTCTGCAGCGAATTGGGGACGGGAGGGGAGGGGAGGGGGAGGGGATAGAAAGGTTACGTGGCGGTGGTGGGGATGGGCTAGATGGAAATAACAAGATGCAGCTTAGGAATGGAGTGGGGAGGCGGGTGAGGGGAGAAAATAAAATAATAAAAAAAGTTATATATATATATATATATATATATATATATATATATATACACACACACACACACACACACACACACACACACACACACACACACACACACACACTGCAAGTACACAAGACTGCATACACACACATACGCATGCGCGCGCGCGCGCACACACACACACACACACACACACATATACACACAAATGATCACACATTCACACACCACTCAAAGGCGTGGTTTGGGATAGAGAGGTAGGAACTATAAGGTATGGAAAAATATATATAGGGAAGTTATCGTAGGTAGAGGCCTGGTTGATTTCGGGATCGGAGAATGTATTGTAGGGACAACTCCCATCTGTGCAGTTCAGAAAAGTTGGTGGTGGATGAGAGGATCCAGATGGCCCGGGTTGTGAAGCAGCCATTGAAATCAAGCATGTGCTCCACTGCATGCTGTGCCACAGGGTGGTCCACCTTGTTTTTGGCCACAGTTTGGCGGTGGCCATTCATCCTAATGGACAGCTGGTTGGTGGTCATGCCAATATAGAAAGCTGTACAGTGCTTGCAGCACAGCTGGTAAATTACGTGGCTGCTTTCACAAGTAGCCCGGCCTCTGATAGGGTAGGATAAGCCTGTGACAGGACTGGAATCTTCAGAACCTCAATTTCTTCTCTCCCATCCACTTCACCTGGTCTTCCTCAATCAACCATGCCACATTCCTGGATGTCAACCTCCACCTCACTGATGGCTCCATCCACACTTCCGTCCATATTAAACCTACCAACCACCAACAGTACCTACATTTTGACAGTTGCCATCCCTTCCATGTCAAAAAATCCCTCCCTTCCAGCCTGGCCACCCATGGACGGCATATCTGCAGTGACAAGAATTCCCTTTCTGAATATGCTGAAGGTCTCACAAAGGCCTTCACAAACAGAAACTACCCCACACACCTAGTCCACAAACAAATCTCCCGTGCCATATCCTCACACACCCCAAATCCTCTTCCTAACACCAGTAACCATCCACAAAAGAGCGCTCCCCTTGTCACCCAGTACTACCCTGGTCTCGAACAACTAAATTCCATCCTTCGCCAAGGTTTTGATTTTCTATCCTCGTGCCCTGAAATGGGAGACATCCTGCCCAAGATCCTTCCCACCCCTCCTAAAGTGGTGTTCCGTCGCCCTCCCAACCTTCACAACATCCTAGTTCATCCTTATGACACCCCAAAACCCAGCTCACTGCCACAGGGATCATATCCTTGTGGAAGACCCCGCTGCAAGACCTGTCCAATCCACCCAACCAGCACTTCCTATTCCAGTCCTGTCACAGGCTTATCCTACCCTATCAGAGGCCGGGCCACTTGTGAAAGCAGCCACGTAATATACCAGCTGTGCTGCAAGCACTGTACAGCTTTCTATATTGGCATGACCACCAACCAGCTGTCCATTAGGATGAATGGCCACCGCCAAACTGTGGCCAAAAACAAGGTGGACCACCCTGTGGCACAGCATGCAGCGGAGCACATGCTTGATTTCAATGGCTGCTTCACAACCCGGGCCATCTGGATCCTCCCGTCCACCACCAACTTTTCTGAACTGCACAGATGGGAGTTGTCCCTACAATACATTCTCCGATCCCGAAATCAACCAGGCCTCAACCTACGATAACTTCCCTATATATATTTTTCCATACCTTATTTCTCCATACCTTATAGTTCCTACCTCTCTATCCCATACCTCGCCTTTGAGTGGTGTGTGAATGTGTGATCATTTGTGTGTATATATGTGTGTGTGTGTGTGTGTGTGTGTGTGTGTGTGTGTGTGTGTGTGTGTGTGTGCGCGCGCGCGCATGCGTGCATGTGTATGTGTGTGTATGCAGGCTTGTGTACTTGCAGTGTGCATGCATTTTCTATATATATATATTTATTTTACTTTTTTTATTATTTTATTTTCTCCCCTCACCCGCCTCCCCACTCCATTCCTAAGCTGCATCTCGTTATTCCCATCTAACCCATCCCCACCACCGTGACGTAACCTTTCTATCCCCTCCTCCTCCCTTCCCCTCCCGTCCCCAATTCGCTGCAGAGAGTGATTCGAAGTGCGGCAGTCGGAGGTGATGGTTGTATTACTGTGTTGTGTGCCTGTGTGATTGCGTGAGTGCTCTATTTTCTGAAGAAGGCCATGGCCGATAGCTGAATGTGTTGTATGTGTGTGTCTTTTGTATGTGCCTGTCGCAGCTCGTCACCACGTCTTTGCGGTGAGTTGTAAACTGTCCTCACTATATTGGTAATATATTTTAATTATTTATTGCAATACTCCTCTATAAACAATATTTTTCATTTTATTATTCACAATATTTTAAAGTTTATCATTACACTTTAGTAACAGTAAAAGTATAAGCTAATGTTCATGGAAATTGCAATATTTTAAATTGGGTTGGCAGTTCAGTAGATATCAGTAGTGTATTAGGGATAAGTACTGTGTGACTTTCCCTTTCCAGCTGTAAGCCAGTAAAAGTATGTCAGAGAAATGTCTAGCTCTTTCATATTCTTTGTTAGTTGATGTATTTCTATGTGTGACCAGAGATATGATTTTTAAAGCATGGGTTGATCTTGGTTGCTGGTGTAGATACTAAAATTTTATTTCTGAAGGTACACCCTTTAGGTAAAAACAGAAAAAATCCTAATCGAGAGTATTAGAGGCCTGTCACCCCATGTAAGTCCCTTGATCATATGTTAATGTGTTATTGAATTTTTGTGCGAAAGGGGGAACAAGTACTCTGAAATCTCTCTCTTGTCACTATTGATAAATAGGAATACCTTCCTACCTTTCTTGATATTTCTATTTCCAGCTAAATTCATTGATGATGTAATGACCTTATGATGATTGATTCCGTGTTATGTGCCGAGTTGAAAAGATTGGGTCTGTTTGTTATCAGCAGGAGTAACATATTATCTCCAAAAGTTGGTTCTGTATTTCATTGCTCAAGGTAATTTTTACATAAAGCACTTGGAACAATTTTGCTCAATTCTGTGTCCCTACCACTCATCTTAAACATTTTAGTCTACCAGTCTGTATCTGGTAAATTAAAATCTCCTCCTAATCCTATGGCACAAGTAGAAAAATTTACATGAAGTGTATTCAATGTTTCCCTCTCTAATGTATATTTATTGCAACTATTTAAAATACAGATAAATTACCTCTTTTCAATTATGTTACAACTTAGCTCTTTTTATTGCCTTCCTAATCAGAAAATGTTGCACTACTATTGTGATGCAGATTCAGTGCTTTTCCAACTAGAGATTAGGCTAACTTGGCAATGGATCATGAAATGTAATTATGGTAGAAGTGTCAGTTGGAATAATCCTGATATGCAGTTATCAAGAATGGATATAAATACAATATAGTACTGATAACATAGATCACACTACAACATGTTTTACAGAGAAACTTGGACCAACAGACCAATCAATAAATGACTTGGAGAATAGAGCAACCTATCTTGACTGAGGTCTGCAGATTTATATAAAGTACAATTGTAAGACGGTGGCCTGCCTAACAAGAAGTGAGTGATGTCTATACCTGTGATCTATACATGAACTTAGTGAGGCACTATTAGCCCAAACATAAAGACATAAAGGGAGGTATAATCACCTTGCAACCTAAACAAGAGCTGAAGGATGACTTGGTCTCTCTATCTGAGCATTGTCATCCCGCTTCAGCTACCGATGGCTCTGCACACACAAACATACACACACACACACACACACACACACACACACACACACACACACACGGATGCCACCTAGCAGCCCTTATGGAGATCACACACAATCAATTCCTGAGAGTGACTGTCAGAGATGTTACACCTCAGATGTTAGGCCACTACTGAAACTGAGCCCTGACCTTCACCAAGATTATTGCACATTCCAGATTTGTAACAATCTCAATTAATTAATCTGAAAAAATATTCCACTAACAAGATGTGGGGGCAGGGAGGGGGAATTCAAAAGATAGTGGCTGGTCAGTACTTACCTTAGCTCACTACCACTGATAGTAACATAGTAAATATTAAAGTAGCCTACTATTTACACTTTCTTTACCTCATGCCCTGGGTTGTAAGTAAAGTAAATCCACTTTCCCTTTACTCTCTTTCTTCTCCCTCTTCCCTGCTCTCTCCTGCTTGAAGAAGGAATTTTATTCCACAAGCTTGCTCATTTATTTTTGTCTTTCTTGTGTTACTATTGGCAGAACTGAGCTAGTGTTCAGCCTGTCTTGGCAATATTCTTTCCAGTCTGCGTTTACAATTTCATTACTATTGACATCTGGATTCATAAAGCTTTCTGTCCCTAATATTCTGTCCATTGTGACGGTTTATTAGGGGTAGAGTAGTTCTGAGATCTTTCCATAGTTTCTTTTGCAGTTAACTATTACTAAATTAACATTTTCTCTGTACTGTTGTACTGAATGCTGCCCTGTCTGGAATCAGAAGATATCTTATTTGGCCTGTGGAGGGAGTTCTTTATCCTAAAATGCCGAATTGTGCTCTCCACATGTACTCCGCTACCCTAGTAGTATTTGGCCACTATAACTTGACAATTCTATTGGTGTTGCCACAAGCGGCAAAAGTCGGCATTAGTTGAAAGATATTCATTTATTTACAAGCGCTGCCAATGTTACAATGCTCCTTGAAGTTAAGTATTACTGTGCCCATTGTTAGGGTAATGGTTCCAACAATGCAGCAGGCAGCTAATGCTGCCTTCCCGTTGTCACTCCACTCCCCGCGGCTACCATAAGTGTGTGTAAGACATGCTTCCTGCAGCTCCCAGCAGCCACTGCGCGAACAGTTAAGTTATCATGGCCAAATCCTCAATGTAATGCACGCCTGACCTATTAAGGGAAATCCTACATTTCTCCACCTGATAGCAGAGGAAGAAAAATTTACATCAAAGATCAGCACAAAATTATCTGAGCCTGTGGTGTAAGCCTTTCACTCAGCTCCTATCCAGTAGACTGTAATTGGTTCTGGAAACAATGTCACCAATTGACAGCTCCGTACCCACCCCATGAGTGAACCTAGATGCCTGTACCAAATCTGCCAGCTGTTTGTGGAACTCGGGCAGCAGGCATCATTTGTACTTACATGAGCTGCAGCTGGTTGAATCTAGTGCTATCACCGTTGGCAGAACCGCCTCCACATATTGGGTAACACCGCACTTCAAGGTGAAAGTGTGGGGGGTGGAATCATGCATAAAAAATGAAATTGATGGAATCTTTATGAAGTTGAGGGAAAGAAGCCAGTTTTGCAGCATGTCCAAGTATGATATTTCTGTTACAGTTTCCTCTGCAAAAAAGGAAGGACCATAAACTTTGTGAATAGAAATGGTACAAAACACATTAGGTTTTGGTAAGTCTATTTCATGTTTTAATGACAACACCAAGATTTTGCAACCCCTTCCCCCCTCTCCAATTTTGGCAATTTACTTACCCAATAGGTGAAACATCAATTCACCTAATAAGATGTGTCATTCAGTAAAAATGTCCTCTACTGTATCCTGGAGAATTGAAATGCAAAGTTTGTATCTTCCATTGTTTTGGATAGGAGGCGATTGCTGCTTTAAAGGCAACTTGTAAAGCTTCATGTGCAGGCAGTGTTTCAGAACATGCCACACTGTTGTTCAAGGAAGTTCCTAGACTGCCTGTTTTGTGGGCTTTATGGGGCTTCATGCAAATACATCTTCGACATGGCTGACATTTTCAACAGATGTGCCTGGCCAGTCAGTACTATTCTCTTTGTTTATGCAATGAACTTATAAGAAATCTTTATGCCAGCCATAAAACTCATTTAAACAAAGGTGGATTCTTATTGAATCAATGGAGTAATACATGCTGTATGTGAACAATGTATTGAATTTGTGCAAATTATAATTTACAAAATGATTTCTCATGTGGTGCAGTCGTCATGTTAATACAAAAAAACAACAGAAAAGTTGTGTGAAAAGTATGATCCTTCCTTTGTTCTTTCTTTTCGGATCACCTTGTATTTTAAAAATGTTGTTCTCTCTCTCTCTCTCTCTCTCTCTCTCTCTCTCTCTCTCTCTCTCTCTCTCTCTCTCTCTCTCTCTCTCTGTGTGTGTGTGTGTGTGTGTGTGTGTGTGTGGGAGATACTAAATAATGTTTCTTCATTTTTTTGTTGATCAAAACAGCTGTGATTGTTAATGATGAATGTTCTAAAGGTAAGAACTCGGCATTACATGACTAGTAATCTCAGTATTACAATAGTGAACTTGTTGTATAGTTGTAGTACTTATATACAGTCCTAGTACACAGTGAAATCCCCATGCCATGAATCCACAGCATACTGCCAGTTCACTGACATAGCAAAGTATGTTCAAATGTTTGTAAACCCAAGGGCCCAAATACTTAAAAAACTTATTCTAAGGACAACATACACACACACATCCATGGAAGCAGCTGTGTAATCTGTGACATGGTGCTACAGACTGCATGGCCATTCTCGCACAGCAAATAAGCTAAGTTACAATCAGTAAATGGTTTCCTGCATTTTATGGGAGAACAATGTTGCAAGAATCCATGCTGTTCTATCTTTCATTGGGTACCAGTTATAATAGTACTCTATAAGAGAAATTTTATCATATGACTTTAAGTTTTAGTAGTCATTTATTTTACACTAAAATATTCTATGCTGAGTTGGTGGAAATGTGCAGCAAAAATGCATTGTTGTATGACACAATGGGTAGGTGGTACAAGTGTGAATGATGATGAATGAAGTGACAGGACATCTACTAAGAACTTGGAATCACAAAAGATGTAGTGTTTAAAGAATGACATACAATATTTGTGGTAATAATTTTCAGTTTGTTGCATTACACTTTCAACATGAGACAGGTTGCCAACCTATGCATTCCTCAATTGCTGGCACCTGTTCAAAGAATCCACTAGTCGAGGGAGGGGGGATGTTACAACCAGATGGCTAAATCACGTTCCCACCACAAAAGAGTGCTGAGTGTATCACTACAATAAAGGGTAAAGCATACAGTGTAAACATGTAGAGCTATGACTGCCAAAAGTGGAAAGATTCAATCATCATAAGGCAAGGTGACACTGTTTTTTGAATGGTCATCATGATATGATAACAGAAAACAAGGGACGGCAATGTTGCCAGATCAGATCTACATAGTTCAGATATCACTAGCTGCAAAACAGTTAAGTACGTTTAGCTGTGTGGACAACTCTGCTGTTGGCCACAGTTTGGAAATGAGCATTAATTTTTGTATATTTCTAGTTGGTGGTCATACCCCACAAGTAAAAATACAGCAGATCAAGTATATCAGTGGTGTAAAACATCTGTGGCTGAATTTGTATAGGATGAAGTGGTGGGTGCATATTGGTCCATCCGCTTTCCTACTGTTCTCCGACTTTAGTAGCCCCTGTCTCACTACCACCTCCATTCCTATCCCTGTTAACCCTGCTCTGCCCTATCAGTCTGCATTCAAACTTTCTTTTCTACAGTCTCTTCCATACTCTGCACTGCCTACCCCCACCAATCTAATCTCCCACATTGTTTTGCATAACACAGAACTTCTCTTGACTAGAAAATGCTTGTAGTGGACTAGATTAGGATGTAATAAGTGGGTGCAAAGAACAAGTTTTGCATCAGTGTCTTCCACAGGAGTAATATCAAAATAGCATAAGGGTGAATCAGGATAGTTCATAGATAGTGTACGAAATGGAATGCCACTTCAAGAGAAACACAATGGATTGAAGGTAGAATGTTCCACAGATTTTGGACATGATGGTATATGTTTGAATATTCAGCTTAATGTTTCTATGATTCAGTATCTCTACTCACATGTAATGTCAGAAAAAGGTGATGCTGAAGGATTTAGGTAGTGAGAGGATAAAAGTAGCAAAGGGTTTTGTTATTTGTGTAGCAAGATAGCTTCTGATGGCTATGGAAAGAAAAGCCTTTCTGAAGAAACAAAATTTGTTGACATCCAATATTAGTTTAGATGTTAGGAAGACCTTCCTGGAAGCATTTTGTCTGTAGTGCAGATTTGTATGGAAGTGAAATGTGGACAATAAGGAGTTCAGACAAAAAGATGATAGAAGCTTTGGAAATGTGGTGCTATAGACGAATTATGAAGATTAGATGGGTAGATCACTAATGAGGAGGTGCTCAACAGAATTGGAGAGGAAAGAAGTTTCTGGCATATCCTAACCAAGAGAAGGGATACATTGGTGGGTCACATTGTGAGATTTCAAGGAATAGTCAACTTGTCATTTGAAGGAAGTGTGTGGGCTAAAAATTGTAGAAGGAGACTGAGGAATGAAAAGGATGTAGGTTGCTGTTCATATTCTTAGATGAAGAGGCTTGCATAGGACAGTGTAGCATGGAGAGCTGCATCAAACTAGTCTGTGGACTGAAGACCACAAAACAACATACTGTTATTTGTATTTCATCCAGATCTTAGAGTAACTGTTAGGAGTTAACAATATTTTAACAATACTTCAAATAACAGATTTTATTTTGTCTGCTGCAGGAGACTAACTTCTTTATTTTGATTTATAGTATTCATACTACTGATTTTAGACTGTTTGCCTTTGTCTTGTACAATATAATTTGTTATGTTGATTTTAGGGGTCAACTCCTATACTGAACTGGCAAAAAAGATTGGAGATTGCTCGTGGCACATCAAGAGGAATCCTATATCTGCATACTGCATTTGAGAAGCCTCTGGTTCACAGGGACATAAAAAGTGCTAATATTTTATTGAATGACAGTTTGCAAGCCAAAGTAAGTTCATGAAAATTTCAAGCAGTTGTTAAGTTGCTTTCCTAGACCAAATGGGCTTCAGACATTCAAATGTTTATAACAAGTATATGAAGTATAAATATTATAAGTAGGCATATATGAAAACCTTAAAGTTTATAGTACACTAGCCGAAAACACGGCATTTCCCGGGTATTTATTTATTTCTTTTCGATTTACCTCCAAGCACTGTGTGCAATCTTCGTCTGTCTCATTGACTATGATCACGTAGTAAGATTGTGCTGCATGTGTGCTGACCGATATTTTGCTGACACAATGGAGCCATTGTTCTAAAAATAAACCACAATCCGTACTTAATTTGTTTGTAACACTCAAGAATACCATGAAATAACATCAATTCTGTCTTTGCAATGCTCCAAAAATATGATCACCACAGATAACATCATGGAGATGATAATAATACGGAGGGGCTTGTAAAGAAACCATGTTTCATGTTGAATTTGTCTGACAGTTTTAACCTTTTGTGCACAACGCCATCTTCCTTTATTCTAACCTCCTTGGAGTATTTGTTTGTTCTGTCCGGTGTATTTGGTCGCTAGGCGAGTAGCGAATGAATAATCTGATTGTTGGAGAATCGAGAAAATGATCCCAGCTACAAGTGTACTTTCAGTTTTTCTCAAATTCTGATATAATACACAGTCAAACGGGACAAAAAGTATCCTATGTCCGTCTCCTTCTTCTAAGCAACCTCCCCACCAATTTTGAGCCAAATCGGTTCAGACGTTCTTTAGTTATAAATAGTGTAACTAACACGACTTTATATATTTATGGAAGTAGGAAACAAACAGGCAAGGAGTATATGTCAAAATGGGAGAGATGTTGAGAATGTGGAGATATGAGATTGTTTTGTTGGCCCTACACGCATATCATGTAGATGGCCTAAGTAAACTTAAACTAAATTGGGAGTTGGTGTTTTGAAAGACTAGAAAGGTCGAGATAGTCCTTAAAAATGATTTCATAATAGGATCTCATGTGGGTTACATTGGCTGTGTTTCAGATTTATACACCTTCCCCTGAAGAGAAATGTAGTTGTGTGGTAGGATATGATTGCCAAGGTGTATGAGAAATAAGATCATGTAGGATGTTGATGTAAGACCACAACTGTGAGGGATGTTGATATACTGTAAGATGGCATCAACATGACAAGTAGGGATTCTTTTTAAGCTCTGTTTTGGATGCAGTTTTTGTTTCATCAGCTTATCCACATTTCAGATGACCTTCTCTGAATAGTGCTGCCACCTCTCTTAGCAGCTTGCAAAGGATGGCATGATTCAGTGTGTTCCTTGCACAAATAATTATACTTATAAATCATACTGCTGTATTCATGTACTTTCCACAGTACCACAGACCTAAAGCACAGCTATTCCAATTATTTACATTCTCACAAATGACAGGTAGGTGCTGTGAAGTGGACCAGCATGCTCCAAAATCTAGTCTACATCACTAAGGAGATTTTGATATAGAAAATGTGTGTTCCAATTTTTGTGCAAATCAAGTGGGATTTATTTTTTCCTCCTCTATGATTCATTCTCTCATTTCCAAAGGAAAGAAACTTTTATCAAGAAATTAGGATTACCTGTGGCTTTCATTAGTGTTACACCTTATTTGATTTTTCACTTTTCAGAGTGAAGTAATTATGGAAATACAGAAGATGGAAAAGTTATGTTTATCTTGGTACAATGGGCCCTGATCTGTACTTGCCTTATTACATCATAAAAATGTGGCATTTTACTTTCTACACAATTAAAAGAATGTTGTTAATTAAAAAATCTATTTTCTGAACTTGTATGATGATATATTTGTTTTTCATAAATATTTTTATTTTTATAATAGTTTATCATGTCATATTGTTCACTTTTGCATGCCTCCATCCAATGAATTTCTGCAGCATAAAAATTTTGATGTTATCAATTTTGTTACTTTTATTTTGCAGGCATATCAAAGTTGTTTAACTTCTGAGAACTTAAAATACTTTTTATTTTTTGGCAGTTAGGAGACTTTGGACTTGTACATCTGGGTGCAGGTTCACAACAGACTCAGAGTGCTCTTTTGACGAGTACAGTATTTGGCACGTCAGCCTACATGGCACCAGAAGCTTTCAGAGGAGATGTGTCAGTCAAATTAGATGCTTTCAGTTTTGGGGTGGTAAGTTACTTACTTGGTTTTATAAAAATAATAATATGGAAGAAGAGCGAAGATCTCAAACAGAATTAAAAGAAAGAATAAAAACCTGGAGAACAAGAATAACTCGACAATATTCACAAATTTTCAGAATATTTTCTATGGCCAGTAGCAATGTAGCAAAACTAGAAACATTAGAAAGTAGATATTTCACAATGTGATATACAATATTGTGAAATAAATACTCAGAGATAAAAAAAAGAAGATTCTGAAGTAAGCAGATACATAATACGGATCTTAACACATTGTGTTCAGCGATAATAAGGCAAATAGTTCCTGAATATGACTTTTGAAATGTTAAAAAAATTGTAGCTGCCATTGCACAACCTGCCCTCTGTTGGTAATCACGTAAAACACAGAAGGAAGGTTGTCTGCAGTATGCTGCCACAAAGTGAGTTGAGTTTTATTTGTACGCAACAATAGGGCTTTGTATTCCTTGCTCTCTGTTGAGCCCAACACTGCTTTCGTTTGCTATCTGTGTAACTGTTCTGTGTGCTCGTGCTCTGCATATTCTCAACGTAGTGAATTTAGATGAGAGCGATCTTTTCAATGCCCTGGAGAGAAAATAGATGATGATGATGATGATGATGATGATGATAATCTGCTAATTTTAATATTTATAATATTTTTTTCTGGATCGGTAAAAGAGGTTTCATTGTTTTAGATAAGACAGCAAACTCATTTATTGTATTGTCAGTAATGGAGAATAGATAACAACTAACATAAAGTGTCTCGCTGAGATGCTGACGGACACGAAAATAGGTAATCAAATTCACACAACTTAAATTTTTGGTCATGGCCTTCATCAGAAAAAGTAACACATACATTCACGCAATCACTCGAACAACTATATACACACAACCATCATCTCAGGCTACTCTAGCGACATAAGCATCTAGACTATGAGGGAGGTGGGGAGTGGAGGGGGAAGGATGCCTGTTAAAGGTGGGGATGGAAAGTTCCACATTGCATGATGGATTTTAAAGGCTTTGATAGGCAGGAATTTGAATTGCGGCAATGTACAGTGAATGGAAGGTGTGGGAAGGGATAAAAGGAAGGTCTAGAGGAGTATGGGGAGGGAGTGGGGAGATTTGAAATGATAAGAATAATAAGGAAAAATAAAAATTGGAATAAAAGGAAAAAAAAGTTAGTGAAAAATAAAAAAAATAAGTAAAAATGAAAAGTAATTAATTAAGGGGATACTGTAAGTGGTGACACTCAGTTGCAGGGATAATGAGTGGGGAAGAAAGAGAGAGGGGGTGGGAGAAGATATTATGCATAGGGTGCAGGGATGGGAAGTTATCTTAAGTTGAGGCCAAGATGGTTGCGGGACCATACAATGTGTTGAAGGGACAACTTCCATTTGAGCAGTTCAGAAGAGCCGGTGGTGGAGGGGAGGATCCAGATGGCTCGGGTAGTGAAGCAGCCATTGGAATCCAGAGTGTTGTGCTCAGCTACATCCTGTGGTACAGGGTGGTCCATCTTGCTTTTGCCACAGTTTGGCAGTAACCATTCATCCTGATAGACAGCTGGTTCGTTGTCATACCAATACAAACCCTATGCAATGATTGCAGCAGAGTTAGTATATCATATGGCTGTTTTCAAAGGTGGCCTGACCTCTTATGGGGTAGGATAAGACTGTGACAGGACTGGAATAGGAAGTGCTGGGTGGATGGATTGGGCAGGTTTGCATCGGGTTCTTCCACAGGAATATTATCCCCGTGGTAAAGGTTGGGTTTGGCAGTGACATATGGATGTACTGGGATGTTGTGGAGTTCGGAAGGATCTTGGGTAGGTAGTCTCTCATTTCAGGGCATGATGACAGATAATCAAAGCTCTGATGGAGGATGTGATTTAGTTGTTCCAGTCCAGGGTGGTATTGGGTGACAAGGAGGACACTACATTGTGACTGGTTACTGGCGTTGGAGAGAGGATTGGTGGTGTGTGGGGATATGGCACGGGAAATCTGTTTGCGGACTAGGTCAGGAGGGTAATGTCTATCTGTGAACGCCTTTGTGAGGCCTTTGGCGTAATGGGTAAGGGACGTCTCATCACTGCAAATTCACTGTCCACATGTGGCAAGGCTGTATGGGAAGTTTTTTTTTAAATGTGGAATAGATGGCAGCTATCAAAGTGCAGGTACCATTGGTAATTAATAGGTTTAATGTGGACAGAGGTGTGGCTGGAGCCGTCAGTGAGGTGGAGGTTAACATCCAGGAATGTGACTTGCCAGGTTGAGAAGAACCAAGTGAATCTGATGGAGGAGAAGGAATTAAGGTTGTGAAGGAACGAGGATAGGGTAGCTTATCCTGTTTACAACTCACCGCAAAGATGTAAAAACCAGCTGCAACAGGCACATAATAAAGACACATACATACAACAATTAAGCTATCGGCCATGCAGTAGAATCACCGGCTTAAAGGTGCAAGAAGTACACTTTATATAAAGCTTTCTCGAAAAGTGACAAAATGTGTAATATGAATACACTATTCTGCTGAATATTGATAAAATAAGGAACTGTGCAAAGTATTAAGTCCATATAAATGAAGAATTTTTAGGTACTTACATAAAATGTACCCTATAGTTTTACACAGAGAATTTTGTAATCTCACTGAACATCAAGTATAGACATCATGCTAGAACTCATAGCTAAGTTGTTAATATGTACATCTTTGGATAAACCATGTAGTGGGCATACAGAGAAAAGGGGGAATAAACTTACAGGATGTAAGGGTCATATAATACAGTATTCTTAAGAGAAAATGGAACTTTGAGTATGAAAACCAGCATACTAACTGCCAAATAGTCATAAACCAGTACACTAACCGCCTAGCCGAGTCATATACTACTGTAAAAAGTAAAGAATTATAATATAAAAGACCGTGGTATCATGGAACGAAATGTTTTGATATTAAAAGCTAACATAGAAGTAAGAAAGTTAGTAGAGAGGAAGCTGACACAATAAAGTATCTATGATAGCACATCTAATATAAAGTACTTAAGTATGTGAAGCCTAAGTAGATCTATTAACAGATAGCTGGTAACAATTAATAATAAAATATGTGTGTGGAAATCACATATCTTTGTTCATGTAAGTAAAGCAACTTTCTATAAATAGTTGTTGAAGGGTAACTGGTATTACTGTATGTAAATTTCAACACAATAATAAAGTCGCTATAGATTGACAGTGACCTATAGTATGGTATAGTTCAGTTTGAAAGCATATGCAAATAATCCAGCTTTATATAGTGGGGATGGACAGATAACCTTCAAATTACAGGACTTAATGTAGGAAAAAAAAATTTTAACAATAAAGTAAGGACAGTTTACAACTCACCGCAAAGACGTGGCGACGAGCTGCGACATGCACATACAACACTTTCAGCTATTGGCCATGGCCTTCTTCAGAAAATAGAACACTCATGCAATCACACAGGCATACAACACAGTCCTTACCATATTATTAATTCCAATCTGGACTTTCCCTAATTATATTTAAACTAATTTTTTGGTCTAACGTGATGACTAATTGGGGGGGGGGGGGGAGTTGTTGGGAGGAGGGTGATTTATAGAGATAATGAAAATTGGTTGATGAGGATCAGTTGAAATGGTGTGGGGGGGTGTTCTAGTTAGTAGGGGTGTTCTATTGGTGGGGCAGTATGTTAGGTGAGACCATGAAGGATGGAAATAATAAAACAATGGTGAATTAATTTCATAGCACAATGAAAATGATTAAAGGATTAGTTCATTGTCAGTTAATAGTAATATACTGAATGAAACTAAATACCATTGTAGTCTACGTGAAACACATGAAACAGTAATTCATCATTTTTTTTCCTTTGCTTACTTTCATTCTGTAATGTCGTATGGTATAATATTTTGAGGTAGCCTATCAAATCAAGCAAAAGTTTTAAGAGTCCAAAAGTATATGTTTTATTTGTGGAGGAAATTCATAGACATCCTGTAGAAGCCTCTTCAAAGAACTGAGTATCTAACTACCACCTCTCAAAATATTTAGTCCTTAATGAAATTTGTCATAAATAATACATTCCTTTTTCCAGGCGAAGGTGCACAGGAAGTGATAGTAACACAAATAAATTCATAAATTCTCTCTCTCTCTCTCTCTCTCTCTCTCTCTCTCTCTCTCTCTCTCTCTCTCTCTCTCTCTCTCTCACACACACACACACACACACACACACACACACACACACACACACAAACGCTAGCTTTCGCAGCCTAGCTGCTTCTTCAGGCAGAAGGGAAGGAGAGGAAAAAGGAAATGATGAGGGTTTTAAGGGAGTGGGTAAGGAGTCATTCCAATCCCAGGACATGAAAGACTTACCTTGGGGGGAAAAAAAGGAGGGTAAACAAATACACACCCACCCATATAATATACACAAACGCAAGCACACGTAGGCAGACATACTGTAGAAAGCAAAGAAGTTGGACAGAGATACCACTTGAGGCAGAGGCTCTGTCCAGAGAATCGAGGCAAAGATGTTCAAGATGGTGGGCGGGAATTTGAATTTAGCAGAGGTTGAGAGCAGGTGGACAACGGGAAGAGAGAAGATGTTGAAGGGCAAGTTCCCATCTCCGGAGCTCTGAAAGACTGGTATCGGTGGGAAGTATCCAGATAACCCGGACGGTGTAACATTGTGCCAAGATGTGCTGTCCATGCACCAAGGCATGTTTAGCCATAGGGTAATTCTCATTACCAACAAACACTGTCTGCCTGTGACCATTCATACGAATGGACAGTTTGTTGCTGGTCATTCCCACATAGAACGCTTCACAGTGCAGGCATGTCAGGTGGTAAATCACATGGGTACTATCGCAAGTGGCTCTGCCCTTGATTGTGTACACCTTCCGGGTTACAGGACTGGAGTAAGTGGTGGTGGAAGGGTGCATAGGGCAGGTTTTACAACAAGGGCAGTTACAAGGGTAGGACCCAGAAGGTAGGGAAAATGGTTTGGGGATTTCATAGGGATGGACTAGGCGATTACAGAGGTTAGGTGGGTGGTGGAAAGACACTCTCGGTGGAGTGGGAAGGATGTCGTGAAGGATGGATCTCATTTCGGGGCAGGATTTAAGGAAGTTGATTCCTTGCTGGAGAGCCACATTCAGAGTCCGCTTAAGTCCTGGAAAGTATCCGGTGACAAGAGGGCACTTCTGGGGTTCTTCTGTTGAAGGTTCTGAATTTGGGGGGATGAGGAAGTGGCTTTGGCAATTTGCTTCTGTACCAGTTCAGGAGGATAGCTGCGGGATGTGAAAGCTGTTATTAGGTTATTGGTGTTCTGGTTCAGAGATTCTGGACTGGAGCAGACTCGTTTGCCATGGAGACCTAAGCTGTAGGGAAGGAAACGTTTGATGTGGAATGGATGGCAGCTGTCATAATGCAGGTACTGTTGTTTATTGGTAGGTTTGATGTGAACGGATGTGTGAAGTTCGCTGTTGGACAGATGGAGGTCGACATCGAGGAAAGTGGTATGGGATTTCGAATAGGACCATGTGAATTTGATGTGACCAAAGGAGTTGAGGTTGAAGAGGAAATTCTGGAGTTCTTCTTCACTGTGAGTCCAGATCATGAAGATGTCATCAATGAATCTGTACCATACTTGGGGTTTACAGGATTGGGTATCCAGGAAGGCTTCCTCTAAGCATCCCATGAACAAGTTTGCGTACGAGGGAGCCATCCTGGTCCCCATGGCTGTTCCCTTTAGTTGTTGGTACGTCTGGCCCTCAAAAGTGAAGAAGTTGTGGGTTAGGATGAAGCTGGCTAGGGTATTAAGGAAAGAGGTTTTAGGTAGGGAAGTGGGTGGTGGCGTGAAAGGAAATATTCCATCGCAGTGAGGTCCTGGGCATGTGGGATATTTGTGTATAAGGAAGTGGCATCAATGGTTAGAAGGATGGTTTCTGGAGGTAACAGGCTGGGTAAGGATTTCAGGTGATCGAGGAAGTGGTTGGTTTCATTGATGAAGGATGGGAGACTGCACATGATGGGTTGAAGGTATTGGTCTATGTAGGCAGAGATTCGTTCTGTAGGGGCTTGGTATCCGGCCACAATGGGGCGTCCGGGATGATTGGGTTTGTGAATCTTGGGAAGTGGGTAGAAGGTGGGGGTGCAGGGTGTTGGTGCGATCATGAGGTTAATGGAGTTAGGTGAAAGGTTTTGTAGGGGGCCTAAGGTTTTGAGGATTCCTTGAAGCTCTGCCTGGACATCAGGAATGAGGTTGTCTTGACAGACTTTATATGTGGTGCTATTTGAAAGCTGACACAGTCCCTCAGCCACACACTCCTGCCAATCAAGTACCACACTCGTGGATCCCTTGTCAGCTAGGAGAATGATAGAATGGTCAGCCTTCAGATCATGGATAGCTCGGGATTCAGCTGTGATAATGTTGGGAGTAGGATTAAGGTTTCTCAAGAAAGAGTGAGAGGCAAGGTTGGAAGTAAGGAATTCCTGGAAGGTTTGAAGAGGGTGATTTTGAGGAAGAGCAGGTGGGTCTCGCTGTGACAGAGGATGGAACTGTTCTAGGCAGGGTTCAATTTGAATGATGTCTTGGGGAGCTGGATCATTAGGAGTAGGATTATTTTTCTTGGTGGCAAAGTGGTGTCTCCAGCAAAGACTAAGAGTATAGGAAAATCTTTAACAGGGGCTGTTTGATTGAATTTGGGAGTGGGGCTAAAGGTGAGGCCTTTGGATAGGACAAAGGTTTCAGATTGGGGGAGAGGTTTGGAGGAGAGGTTGACTACTGAATTGGGATGTTGTGGTTCTGGATTGTGAGGATTAGAGTTTTGAGGTTTTGGGGGGAGAGGAGTTGGGAGTGGGAGATTGAGTAGATGGAGAGACTCAGTTTGTGTGCAATAAGAGGAGGTTGAGGTTTATTGGAGAGGTTATTGAAGGAGAGAGTATTGCCTTTCCGGAGGTGGGTGACCGGGAGATTAGATAGTTTTTTGAGGTGGCGGGTGGCATGTTGTTCTAATTTGTGGTTGGCCTGATGGAGGATGTTCTGAACTGCAGGTGTGGATGTGGGAGAGGAAAGGTTGAGGATTTTGATTAGGGAATTCTCTAGGAATTTCTCCTCTATAATATACATTCCTTTTTCCAATAGACAGCTCAAAAAATGATCTAACGAGGAATTAAAAGCACTTACTTTGGTTCAAAAAGGGATCCACTACTCAGGAAGACACATTTTCAGTTATTTACCAGTAGCCATAAAACGTTTAGATGCAAATAAAATTCAGTTTAAGAGGTGTCTGAAAGACTTACTGGTAGCCAATTCCTTCTCCTCCATTGGTGAATTTTTTAATAGAACCTAATGATGTCTGTATTCATACTATTAGTATTACATCCACCAGGATATCCTCAATATGGATCTAAGGAATGAACAACAAATCTAATGTAATCAAAACTGTTGTATTTTCTACTGTCCATTCTCTGCTTTGCTTACAGCCACACGTGAATTCCTTCAAGACATTGGACTCTTGTTTATGCGTATTCACAGAAATTGTCTTTAGCCTTTCAGTGCATGTACAGTTACATGTAGGTGTATGTTCTTTTGGATATGTCTAAAAGAATAGACACCATACACCTACACATGGTTATATTTCAGTACTTACCTGCAGGCAATGGAAAAGTTGATACAGATTTATTTCAACAACAGTGTCTTTGATCTTGGCCCTTTCAGGCACAGAAGCAAGAGTCATGACTATATTTTTCCTCTTTAAGTAGATATCACTGACTGACTGGCACTCAATCGATTTAATTGGATGGAGACTAAAGGAAAGAGCCTTGTCACAGGAAACACTGTCATTGACTAGCATGCCAGTAGACACAGACAGCAGTAGATTTTTGGGGTCGACAAAAGGATTGTCCCAAACTACTAGAATCTCTTGACTCAACGTGTTGGTTAGAGAACATTCCATACCATTGATTACATTTGAACATGCAGGCATGGCACTAACACACATGCAAACATCTTACCCAACAATCTGCATGAGCCTGCCCACTGTCTTCATATTTTTATCTATAGCTTTTCTGTGTCTTGTCAGATGATATGCCTAACCAGAACTTTTCAGTTTTTTGTGCAGTGAAGTAGCAGTCATTACTAAATTGACAGTACTTCAAGGGAGTCAAAATGATTTCAAGCTGCAACATTTGCTGTAGGTAGATGCAAAAGAATGGAATCAGTTCTGGGATGCAGAACTGCTGAAGAGCCTCGTATTTTGACTGTTCAGCTCTGGAAAACAGTCACATGATTACCATTTCAAATTATTGCACTCATTTTCATTTTGCTTTGAATTACTCACAAGGCTACAGAACAAATATTGCACAAAAGTACATGAAATACTAATTTCTTCTAACTTGTTCTTTTGAATGTAAAATAAAATTTTAATAATGAACAACAAATTTATATCGGTTTATATTTTTATCTTTATTTATAATTATAATAAATGGCAAAACAAATAATTTGTAGTAAACAAGAAGTCATCATACACATTGCACATTATTATGGTTAAAACTCAAAAATTCCAAGAAGGCAGATTTTCACCAAAGTTTTTTGAGAACTTTTAGGATTTTTATCTGGACATTGTTGTGAGTGTTAATGCCAATTTTTGGCTTTTTTTGTGTTTGGATTGGCTTGAGAGGACTATGAGGGTTTCTTCACAATCAGCAGATGCGAAATAACTCATAAACACATTGATATTTTTGCTGTTCACGGTCATAGTTAATCATTGGATAATTCATTGTTAGGAGACATAAATCCTGATCTCAGGGTTGACACTATAGTAAATTTTGTTGTGAAGAAAGAGAATTGTTTCAACTATGAGCTGTACTCATTCTCCAATGTTAATGTATTACGTTTTAGTGAACAAACATTTTTCAGAGTGCTATTCTAACAAAAATCTGCTACTATCTAATATGAGCATGGCAGTGTGTGACTTAATTACACCTTCAAAAGTGGAAGCTCAAAACAGATGAACATGAAGCTGGAAGTAGAATGTATTGGAAATTGATAAAATCGAGGATATGGATATGCAAGTTTTGCAACAAATCATGGCAATGGCGAGGGGGCTTCAGAAGTTGGAAATTAACAGAGATTGTGCTTGGACAATTCCAATCTGTCTTTGACAATTTCACTAAATCTCAATAATTAATTTGAATGTACAGATCACTTTGTGAAATAGTTAGTGGAGATTTCATACTATTAAAGAATTTTAATGTTAATTATTTTTATTTTCTGAAGTTTTTTATTTTTATTATTTTTTTAAATTATTTTTTTAGGTATTATTGGAACTTCTGACTAGCCTGTCACCCTATGATGAAAACAGAGAAGGTTGTGACTTGGTAAGTCTTAATCTCCTTATTAATCTATAAAATCCCTTAACTTACATTTGTAGAAAGCCAAATGTCTGCCTAGGTGTGTTTACATCAGTATATGTGTGGTTATGTGTGTATTTGTTTACATTCCTTCTTTTTCCCCTAAGGAAAGTCCTTCCACTCCCAGGATTGGAATGATGCCTCATCCACTCCCTTGAAACCCATATCCTTTCATTTTTCCTCTCCTTCCTTCCTCTTTTTCCTGAAGAAGCTGTCAGTGGTGGTGAAAGCTTGAATGTTTGTATGTTTTTATTTGTGTTTTCCGTTTCTATTGGCAAGCTTGTACTTTGGGTAAGTCAAACAATCTTTATTTACACACACACACACACACACACACACACACACACACACACACACACACACACATCACCTGGTCTCAACCTTCGTTAGTTTTAAATTCCCACCCACCGTTCTACAACATCTTTGCCTCCAATCCCTGGACAGAGCCTCTTCCTCGACTGGCATCTCTGTCCAATTTCTTTGCATTTTCCATATGTCTGCCTATGTGTGTGTGCACTTATATAAGTGTGTGGGTGTGGTAAGTCTTTTCTCTTCTTCCGGGATTGGAATGACGCCTCACCCACTCCTTTAAACCCAAATCCCTTCCTTCCCTACTCTGCCTGAAGAAGCAACAAGGTTGCGAAAACTTGCTTTTGTGTATTTGTGTGTATGTGTGTGTGTGTGTGTGTGTGTGTGTGTGTGTGTGTGTGTGTTTTATTGATGTTTGCTGTTACCTGACTGCGATCCTTCGCCTGGTAAGTAAATTTCATCTATTTATATATATTTCCTGCTAGGAATTTTTCCTCTATAATCTATATATAAAAAATTAAGATTGTTTGATTTACCTAAAGCACTCTGTCAAACTTCTTTGCTTTCTACAAATATCTGCCTAGGTGTGTTTGCGTGTGGATATGTGTTAGTGTCTGTGTATTTCTTTACCTTCCTTTTTTTCTCCTAAGGTAAGTCTTTCCACTCCTGGGATTGGAATGACTCCTTTTCCACTTCCTTAAAACCTGTATCCTTCCCTTTCTCCTCTCCGTTCTTCCTCTTTTTCCTGAAAAAGCGACCAACGGTTGCGAAAGCTTGAATGTTTGTGTGTGTTTTTATTTGTGTTTTTCATGTCTATTGGCGAGCCTGTGCTTTGGGTAAGTCAAACAATCTTTTTTTTTTTTTTTTTTTTATACATATTTTTCCCACCAGGAAAGTCTCCTTCTTATATATATAAGTAGATGTGGTTTACTTACCAGGTGAAAGAGCACAAGTACACAGACAGAAACACAAATAAAAACAAACCAACACACACACACACACACACACACACACACACACACACACACACACACACACACACACCAAGGCAGACATATGCAAAATGAAAAGAGGTTGGACAGAGATCCCAGTCGAGGCAGAGGCTCTGTCTAGAGATGGAGGCAAAGATGTTGTAGAATGGTGGGCGGGAATTTAAAACTAACAAAGGTTGAGACCTGGTGGGCAACGGGAAGAGAGGGTAATTTCCCATCTCTGCAGTTCTGAAAGGATGCTGTCAGTGGGAAGTATCCATATAACCCAGATGGTGTAACACTGTGCCAAGATGTGCTGGCTGTGCACCAAGGCATGCTTAGCCACAGGTTGATCCTCATTACCAACAAACACTGACTGTCTGTGTCCGGTCATGCAAATGGACAGTTTGTTGCTGGTCACTCCCATGTAGAAGGCCTCACAGTGCAGGCATGTCAGCTGGTAAATCATGTGAATGCTGTTGCAAGTGGCTCCATCCTTAATTGTGTACACCTTCCGGGTTACAGGACTAGAATAAGTGGTGATGGGAGTATGCATAGGGCAGGTTTTACATCGGGGGCGGTTACATGGGTAGGTGCTGGAGGGTAGGGAAGATGATTTTGGGATTTCATAGGGATGGACTAGGAGGTTATGGACGTTAGGTAGGTGGCGGAAAATCACTTTCGGTGGAGTGGGAAGGATGTCATGAAGGATGGATCTCTTTTCGGGGCTGAAGGATGGATCTCTTTTCGTGGCAGGATTTAAGGAAGTTGTATCCTTGCTGGAGAGCCACATTCAGAGTCCGCTCCAGTCCCAGAAAGTATCCAGTGACAAGAGGGACACTTTTAGAGTCCCACTGTGGGAGGTTCTGGATTTGGGGGGAAGAGGAAGTGGCCCTGGCTATTTGCTTCTGTACCAGACCAGGAGGGTATTTGCGGGATGTGAAAGCTGTCATCAGGTTATTGGTGCACTGGATTTAGGACTGGAGCAGACTCATTTGCCACGAAGACCTAAGCTGTAGGGAAGGGACTGTTTGATATGGAATGGATGGGAGCTGCCATAATGGAGGTACTGTTGTTTGTTGGTGGGTTTCATGTTGACTGGTGTGTGGAGTGCCTTTTGGAGTATGTATGTGGATATAGGTGCAGCTATACTGTGTTATGCAGATGTTGCTGTTCTGTGTATAAAACAGTGGCAAAAATTACATTCTTTTTCTGAGACCCATTTCTTTTACACCATTTTCATGAAAGAGACAAATTTTAAAGATGAAAGTTTTGCATATTTTAGCTAAGGAGTCTCATCACATAAATCGGGCATTCTCTGAAATGCACCTCAGCAGTAGCCTTCTCTTTGTGATCCAATAGTTTCTTACCTTATCAGAACATCCATACATAGTGCATACTGAAAAATAAATAAAACAAAGAGTAAATATAAAAAAAAATATATATATATAATGTACATCATGAATGTAGCCACCTCATTATGTACCAAAGTGAGCAATAGAAAATACCTTGTATAACTATGTTTCTGAAAGTACACATACTTGCTTTTTCTGCTAACAGAGCTAATACAAAATGACTTATTTGATTCTCAATGCATATTGTTGTCTCTGTTATACTGCTACAATGCTATGTCTCATATATCACGTAAGTCCTAATCTTTACAATTTGTCACTGAGCTTCTCTTGTCATGCTCTGCTGTTTCATTATTTTGTTTCTTCATATCTACCAATGTGAACTGCCACAATTGATAGTTTTCATTAGATTTATTACAAATTTTGTTTCTGTGAAAATATGCTCATATCATCAGGAAGTCACGTCAGTGCCTTACTCAGTGACCACAAGGTGCTCTTACAAAGCCTGTTTCTTATATTGCTAGTTATATTACAGTTGACCAGTTTTTAAAATAGACCCTCTTATTTTCAAATTGCTTGCTTTTAGGACAGAATTATGCTCAGATAAAATGTAAAATATTATTTTGGATACATTTACCATTAATAGATATTTTGTGGATCAGTACTGTAGCTATACATGTTAGAAAAAAATAAAGGAGAAATTGATCTTCAACATTCTGAATTTTTGTTATCAAAAATAGTTACACCATGTATGTTGGAGACAGCGAGAATGAAAATTATCAAATACCACTGAAAATGGTGGCAGTCACTGTTAAAGGTATAGTGTAATTTGTAAGCTGTGTGTATCATTTTATACTGTAAATGTGAATCCGGTCTTCTGTAAGATACATGACAAGATCATCAATAATAAGTTTTATGATGCATTGCTTAAGTATTTTATAGACTGCTGAAAGCTTTTGAAGATTAAAAGGGATGAAATACTGTACTTTTCTGGTTTATTGTAATGTGGATTGAAGAAAAACACTAAATATTTTAAATAATTTTGGCATCTCTTTTGGCAAACAATACAGATACTTATTTCTCCTTCAGGTGACACATGTTGACGATATTTGTGAAGGGTCAATTGAACCACTTCTCGATACCAAGGCTGGCAGTTGGACAGCAGAAAGTGGACTGAAGATATCTGAAGAACTTTATTTGATGGCCATTAAATGTCTAGAAGAAAAAAGACTGAGGCCAAGTATGGATTATATAATGAATACATTAGAGAAAATTGCTGAGAAATGTGGTTTATTGTAGAAACAAATTTTGTGTAGTTAATAAATTTTATTTTCAAAGTATGCAATCGAAGTTTATGTAAAATTTCAGATTTGTTGTTACACTCTACATCTCCAGGTGTGACAAGATTATAATTATTTTCTCTGTTAAGGATTTAGCAAGCCACAATTCAATTTCAGGAGGAGTGAGGTTTGAATACCAATCTTCTTCTTTTACATTTTGTGTGGCTTAAAAAAAAAAAATGAATTAACTATCAACATAAATTCCATTTCCCCATCCTTCTGCAGTCCATTTTGTGTTCAACTAATGGTGATTGCTGTAAATTATGATACACGAAAAACATAATCACCTGTCTTTTCTTTAATATTTTCTGTAAGCAGTACCAGACTGTTTGCAGAGAAGTTATGATGAATTACTCCAAGACGGCTGAACAGGATATATATTATGACCTTATGCAATTTAATCAAAGAAAATACTATTTGAAATATGAAAATGCAGGTAATTTTTTAGTCACAAGATTTTTGTGCACATTCTGTGAGCAGAGTAATACTAAGGTAACCCTTTATTTCACAGTGTTGCTCTCAATAAACATCAAAATTGCATATAGTTTTCTGCTACATGTTTAAAGTTTTATCGTTGGATGGTTTACGGTAGCTGCAGCCACATTTAAACTCTCAAATACATAGATGTTTTCTTGTCTTGTGTGAAAAGTTTCACAATAGTCTGAACCTTTAGCAGGTAGGTACTATAGGCATAAGTTAACAGGGTAAAAGTTTCTTTCAATTTTCTGAAGGCATTCATTCTTACACATAGAAAATTGCTTATAAAAGGGGAATAGGAAGCCTTAAACATGATTAATTATATTTATTATTAACCTTGAAGCACTACTGAGTTCTTTCAGTTTGACATCTGTTATTGATTTTCCTACTTAGGTAGTAAATAACAGGACAGACAAAGATAAATTTAATATCATAAATGGTTATCCTGTTCAGAATGGTATTTCTGATCATAGTGCAGAACTAGTTACAGCTTATGATGCAGAGAGTGATTATCCAAGAATATCATGTGGGGGGGGGGGGGGGGGGGGGGAAAGAGAATGTGATCAAAATGATGAAGCAATTAGACTAACTCAAAGTGAAAACAAAGCTGAGAAAAGAGGAAATATCAAAATATCCAGTGTCTAACAAATAAAATCCAACAGCTAGAAGTTGAGCTAGAGTCTACAAGTAGCTCAATAGTTTGCATCATGGAACATTGGTGTAAAGAGACAGAAATAAATCAAGTAGTCTTAAAGTCCACCCCCATGAACCACAGACCTTGCCGAGGTGGGGTGGCTTGCGTGCCTCATCGATGCAGATAGCCGTACCGTAGGTGCAACCACAGCAGAGGGATATCTGTGGAGAGGCCAGACAAACGTGTGGTTCCTGAAGAGGGGCAGCAGCCTTTTCAGTAGTTACAGGGGCAACAGTCTGGATGATTGACTGAGCTGGCCTTGTAACATCAGCTAATGTGGCTTTGGCACACAGCTACTGCGAACGGCTGAAAGCAAGGGGAAACTACAGCCGTTACTTTTCCCGAGGACATGCAGCTCTACTGTATGAACAAATGATGATGGCATCCCCTCGGGTAAAATATTCCGGAGGTAAAATAGTCCCCCATTCGGATCTCCGGGTGGGGACTACCCAGGAGGATGTTGTCATCAGGAAAGACAATACTGGCATTCTACAGATCGGAGCGTGGAATGTTAGATCCCTTAATTGGGTAGGAAAATTAGAAAAAGGGAAATGGATAGGTTGAAGTTAGACCTAGTGGGGCTTAGTGAAGTTCGGTGGCAGGATGAACAGGATTTCTGGTCAGGTGAGTACAGGATTATAAATACACAATCAGTGGGGGTATCACAGAAGTAGGACTGATAATGAATAAGAAAATAGGAATGCGGGTAAAGTACTATGAGCAGCACAGTGATCGCATTATCATTGTAAAGATAGATACGAAGCCACCACCGACAACAGTAGTACAGGTTTATATGCCAACTAGCTCTGCCGATGATGAGGAGATTGAAGAAATATATGAGGAGCTAAAGGAAATTATTCAGACAGTTAAGGGAGAGGAAAACTTAATTGTGATGGGAGACTGGAATTCGGTAGTAGGAAAAGGAAGAGAAGGAAAAATAGTACGTGAATATGGACTGGGCAGGAGGAATGAAAGAGGAAGTCGCCTGGTAGAATTTTGCACAGAACATGATTTAATCGTAACAAACACGTGGTTTAAGAATCACTAAAGAAGGTTGTATACATGGAAGAGACCAGGAGACACCGGAAGGTATCAGATAGATTTTATAATGGTAAGACATAGATTCCGGAACCAGGTTATAAACTGCAAGATGTACCCAGGGGCAGATATAGACTCTGACCATAACTTGTTAGTCATGAACTGTAGGCTGAAACTGAAAAAACTGCAGAAAGGTAGGAAAATAAGGAGATGGGACTTAGATAAATTGAAGGAAAGTGAAGTTCTGGAGAATTTCAGAGGGAAATTTAGGCAACAATTGACAGAAACAGGGGGAAATAAAACAGTAGAAGAGGAATGGGTCACATTGAGAGATAAAATAGTGAAGGCAGCAGAGGACAAAATAGGTAGAAAGGCAAGACCTACAAAAAATCCTTGGATATCACAGGAAATACTAGATTTAATTGATGAAAGGAGAAAATATAAAAATGCAGTAAATTAAACAGGCAAAATGGAGTACAGGCGACTAAAAAATGAGATTGACAGGAAGTGCAAAATGGCTAAGCAGGAGTGGCTAGAAGCCAAATGCAAATCTGTAGAAGAATGTATAAGAAGTGGAAAAGTAGATACCACCTACAGGAAAATAAAAGAGACATTTGGGGACAAGAAAAACAGCTCTACGAATATCAAGAACTCAGATGGGAAGCCGGTTCTCAGCAAAGAAGGGAAAGCTGAAAGGTGGAAAGAGTACATAGAGCAGCTCTACAAAGTAAATGAACTTACAGACGATGTGGTAGGAAGGGAAGAGGACGTAGATCAAGATGAAATAGGAGATACTATACTGAGAGATGAATTTGACAGAGCCTTGAAAGACCTAGGTCGGAACAAGGCCCCAGGAGTAGATGACATACCCTCAGAGCTACTAAAGTCTCTGGGAGAGCTAGCCATGACAAGAATATTTGAACTGGTGTGTAGGATTTATGAGACAGGCGAAATACCCTCAGACTTTAAGAAAAATGTAATAATCCCCATTCCATAGAAATCAGGCGCAGACAGGCAGCCAGGTGTGAAAATTACAAAACCATCAGTTTGATAAGTCATGGTTGCAAAATTTTAACACGAATTATCTACAGGAGAATGGAAAAGCTGGTAGAAGCTGACCTAGGGGAAGATCAGTTTGGATTCAGGAGGAACATAGGAACCCGGGAGGCAATACTCACTTTACGTCTTATTTTAGAAGATAGATTAAGGAAAGGCAAACCTACGTTTTTAGCTTTTGTAGATTTGGAAAAAGCGTTTGACAATGTTGACTGGAATACACTCTCAAATTCTGATGTCAGAAGGGGTAAAATACAGGGAAAGGAAAATTATTTATAACTTGTACAAAAGCCAGACCGCAGTTATTAGACTCGAAGGGCATGAAAGGGAAGCATCAGTTGGGAAGGGAGTAAGACAGGGTTGTAGCCTTTCTCCGATGTTATTCAATTTGTACATCGAGCAGGCGGTGAAGGAAAGCAAGGAAAAATTTGGAATAGGGATTAAAGTACAGGGGGAAGAAATAAAAACATTGCGTTTTCCTGATGACATTGTAATTCTGTCAGAGACAGCAAAGGACCTGGAAGAGCAGTTGAATGGAATGGACAGTGTGTTGAAGAGAGCGTATAAAATGAACATTAACAAGAGCAAAACAAAAATAATGGAATGCGGTCTTCGAAAATCTGGCGATGCTGAAGGAATTCAATTAGGTAATGAAACAATGAAGGTAGTAGATGAGTTTTGTTACTTGGGTAGTAAAATAACATGCGATGGTCGCAGTACAGAGGATATAAAATGCAGAATGGCAATTGGAAGAAAAGCATTTTTGAAAAGAGAAATTTGCTAACATCGAATATTAATTTAAGTGTAAGGAAGTCTTTTCTGAAGGCATTTGTGTGGAGTGTTGCCTTGTACGCGAGTGAAACATGGACGATAAGTAGTGCGGACAGGAAGAGAATAGAGGCTTTTGAAATGTGGTGCTACAGAAGAATGCTTAAGATTAGGTGGGTAGATCGCATAACCAATGAAGAAGTACTGAACAGAATTGGTGAGAAAAGGAATTTTTGGCATACCGTGGCTAAAAGAAGGGATCGCTTGGTAGGACACATTCTTAGACATAGGGGAATCGTAAATTTAGCATTGGAGGGAAGTGTGTGGGGTAAAAATCGCAGAGGGAGACCAAGAGACGCGTACAGTAAGCAGATTCAAGTGGATGTGGGTTGCCGTTCTTATGAGGAGATGAAAAGGCTTGATCAGGATAGAGTAGGGTGGAGAACTGCATCAAACCAGTCTCCGGACTGAAGACCATAACAACAACAACAGTCTTAAAGTCACACATCTACATCCATACTCCGCAAGCCACCCAACGGTGTGTGGCAGAGGGTACCTTGAGTATCACTATAGGTTCTCCCTCCTATTCCAGTCACATATTGTTCATGGAAAGAAAGATAGTTGGTATGCCTCTGTGTGGGCTCTAATCTCTCCGATTTTAGCGTCATGATCTCTTCGCGAGATATACGTAGGAGGGGTCAATATACTGCTAGACTCTTTGGTAAAGGTATGCTCTCTAAACTTCGACAAGAGCCCATACTGAACGACAGAGCATCTCTCCTGCAGTGTCTTCCACTGGAGTTTATCAGTCATCTCTGTAACGCTTTCACGATTACCAAATGGTCCTGTAATGAAGCGTACTTCTCTCCGTTGGATCTTTTCTACTTTCTGTATCAACCCCACCTGGTATGGATCCCACACCGATGAGCAGTATTCAAGCTGTGGGTGAACAAGTGTACTGTAACCTACTTCCTTTGTTTTTGGACTGCATTTTCTTAGGATTCTTCGAATTAATCTAAATCTGGCATCCGCTTTACCGATGATTGATTTTACATGGTCGTTCCATTTTAAATCACTCCCAATGTTACTTCGATAGCTGCCGGCAAGGCCGCCTCCACATCTCGGATGAGGCCCCCCGGCAGACACACCGAGTGCACGTTGGAATTCCTTCTGGATCTCAACGCTATCTGCCTAAGGGGCTCCATCACGTGCCTAACATTGGAGCTCCCAATAACTAATAATCCCCTCCCCCCCGTGCACCTGCTCGGACCCTGCTGAAGGAGTGGTCACACGTTCACTCACAGGATGAACGGGTGCGGACAGACGTCCAGCCTCCACATTGGCCTTCTGCCTCGATCGACGCGAACGCCGTACAACCCGCCACTCCCCTTGCAGAGAAGGCGGCTTGACGACGTCCGGTAGCAGGGACAGAGAGCGAAACAAGAGACACCTGAGGTGTCCCACTTGACGCACCAGACTCCCCACCATCGCTGCACCCCGAGACAGCAGCCTGAAGACAGCTGACCGAATCCAACAGCACGCTCAGCTGTTCGCGAACTGCGGCCAACTCCTCCTGCGTCCGCACACAGCAGGCACACATCCTATCCATCCTATTGATACAATTAACTGCAGAAAGTAGAAAACTAAATAATTAACTTTTAAGTAGCATAATACTCTAAGAAAGGCGGCTGGCTGCAGACTGATCTGTGGTCAGTGGTAACTACACTGTCAATTCAACAAAATAAACAAGAATATCTGCCGAATACACCATTATCAAATGCGCAGGAATATAAGCTTAGCACTGTTTACGATGTGGCACTGGTGGCAGCTGGCACTGGACTGACTGACAATGAGCTTTAGTAACGGTCTCTGACTTGTTTTGAAGTACACCAGTCAATGACGAAGACTAGACAACGGTATTTATCAAATATGATGGAATAAACTATTAAAACAGTAGTACAAATGAAATCTGCCAAGTATGCGGGAATAAACCTCTTAAAACAGAAGTAATAACGAAAATGAACTAGACTGGCAAATTAAATTTGACAAAAATTAAATTCAGATACTTAACGCTGTTTACGATGGGGCACTGGTGACAGCTGGCACTGGACTGACTGATAACGAGCTTTAGTAACAGTCTCTGACTTGTTTTGAAATACACCAGTCAAAGACGAAGACTAAACAATGGTATTTATCAAATACGATAGAATAAACTATTAAAACAGTAGTACAAATGAAATCTGCCAAGTACGCGGGAATAAACCTCTTAAAAAAGAAGTACTAATGAAAATGAACTGTTTACGATGTGGCACTGGTGACAGCTGTCATTCTTAAGACATTGGAAAAGCTAATTAATGTTCATGTTGGAGAAAGGAGGTTAAGTAGTGCTCCTCTACATTCAAACCAACATGCATATCAGCCAGGTAAATCATGTTAGACAGCTCTCCACCAACTCGTTGGGAATGTGGAGAAAGCACTACACTTTCAGGAAATAGCCCTCTGTATCTTCCTGGACATCGAGGGGGCTTTTAGCAACACAACCTTCGATTCCATGGTTAGGGCAGCAGAGGTGCATGACCTAGGGACCACTATATGTAGGTGGACTAGGGCCATGCTCAGTGGAAGAAACGTAGAGGCTACCATGATGAATGAAAAAATGGTAATCAACACCACTAGGGGTTGCCTGAGAGGAGTTCTTTCCCCTTTACTGTGGAATCTAGTGGTGAATGATCTCATTGGAGAATTAAACTCTAGGCAGTACTTTTGCCAAGGATACGCAGATGATCTTGTCATAGTAATACTTGGCAAATTTGCTGACACAGTCAAGAATATGGCACAAAGTGCGTTGGACATTGTGCAAGACTGGTGCAGAAAACAGGATCTGGGGGTTAGTCCTAAGAAGACTGTTGTTGTACCATTCACAAAGAAGCATGTCCAACATTCAAGTTGGAATCTAAAGCTTTTCAATGAAGCTACCTGTGAAGGGCACAGTGAAATATCTAGGGGTTACCCTAGATGAGAAACTGACATGGACCCCTCACATTAGGAATATTTGCTCCAGGGCAAAAGGTACTCTGGTAAGTACCAGGAGAGCTTGTGGCAAAAATTGGGGCCAGAGCCCCAAGGGTATGCACTGGATATACAGCACGGTGATTAGACCCAGGATCACCTATGGGGCGGTTGTGTGGTGGAAGAATACGCCCTTGGGCAAGAATATTTGTGTTGCCTTTAGTATGAGTTAGTTCATAAGTAGTTTGTAAGTTTTAGGGACTGATGACCCCACAGTAAAGTCCCATAAGTTTAACAAGCAAAACCTGTTCTAAATGTAAAGTTTTGCTATTAATGAGCCAGCCTTCGAATTCAGTTTTCAATGAGATACTTTTTGGAGGAGGTGCTGGGTATACTGCAAAACATCTGCATCATCATGGTTCCGGTTAGGCATCGTAAGAGTTGTCACCTACACGGACAAGAACCAGAATACAAAGGGTATACTGACTGACTACATCTGAAGATCCACGTCATCAAAGGACCCATGGATATGAAAACAGTGGTAAACCAGCTGCACATCCAACAACCATCAGTACTCTCGGGAGATGATGGACAGCACCAAAACAAATGGCTAAAATGATTCGACCGAGTTACCAAGTATAATAGTTGTGATCACATGATGTGCTTGGCAAACTTATATTTTTATCTGGATGGGACAGCCCAGCAGTGGTATGAAAATAATGAGGACAAGCTTGATAGCTGAGACAAATTCCAGACAGAACTTAAGAAAATGTTTGGAGACTGTAATATTTCTGCTATGTTGCATGCTCCTTACAAAACCATTGCCAACATCACAAACACAAAATATCGGACACCTAAATAAAACTTCACTACCAGACATGTAAAATATCAGATTTTCACATTCAGTTTGAAATACTATTAACACTATTAGTAAAACATGTTTAAGAAATAGTATGTTGATTTAAACATAACTTTCGCTGACCTTTTTACATAATTTTCAACTTTTACACTTTTGTAAATAATAACTACAAACACTAAAAATACATTACACTTAGTTACGGAATATGCTGAGCCTAAAAAGATCTCTTATTTGTATAAAAACAACACTACTACATGTTATAACTGTTCCACAATGTTATTTTATATATATAATAATGGAAAGTCCAGGTTGGAATAAATAATATAGTGAGGACAGTTACAACTCACCGCAAAGACGTGGCGACGAGATGCGACAGGCACATACAAAAGACACACACATACAACACATTCAGCTATCGGCCATGGCCTTCCTCAGAAATAGAGCACTCACGCAATCACACAGGCACACAACACAGTCATACAACCATCACCTCCGACTGCCACACTTCGAATCACGCTCTGCAGCGAATCGGGGACGGGAGGGGAGGGGAGGGGGAGGGGATAGAAAGGTTACGTCACGGTGGTGGGGATGGGTTAGATGGGAATAACGAGATGCAGCTTAGGAATGGAGTGGGGAGGCGGGTGAGGGGAGAAAATAAAATAAAATAAAGTAAAATAAAATAAAATAATATATATATATATATGAAAATTCATGCACACTGCAAGTGCACAGGACCACATACACACACATACGCACGCACGCACGCACGCACACACACACACACACACACACACACACACACACACATACATACATATACACACACATGATCACACATTCACACACCACTCAAATCAGGCGAGGTTTGGGATACAGAGGTAGGAACTGTAAGGTATGGAAAAATATATATATAGGGAAATTATCGTAGGTTGAGGCCTGGTTGATTTCGGGATCGGAGAATGTATTGTAGGGATAACTCCCATCTGTGCAGTTCAGAAAAGCTGGTGGTGGATGGGAGGATCCAGATGGCCCGGGTTGTGAAGCAGCCATTGAAATCAAGCATGTGCTCCGCTGCATGCTGTGCCACAGGGTGGTCCACCTTGTTTTTGGCCACAGTTTGGCGGTGGCCATTCATCCTAATGGACAGCTGGTTGGTGGTCATGCCAATATAGAAAGCTGTACAGTGCTTGCAGCACAGTTGGTAAATTACGTGGCTGCTTTCACAAGTGGCCCGGCCTCTGATGGGGTAGGATAAGCCTGTGACAGGACTGGAATAGGAAGTGCTGGGTGGGTGGATTGGACAGGTCTTGCAGCGGGGTCTTCCACAAGGATATGATCCCTGTGGCAGTGAGCTGGGTTTCGGGGTGCCACAGGGATCATATCCTTGTGGAAGACCCCGCTGCAAGACCTGTCCAATCCACCCACCCAGCACTTCCTATTCCAGTCCTGTCACAGGCTTAT